>VZRE01005362.1:432524-493067 GCA_013396775.1 Cephalopterus ornatus | reverse complement strand
AAAAAGAAAAAAAGATTTTGCAACATCAAGAAATGAACATAATTATGTGAAAGGAAGCTGAGAGGCTACACTTATTCTAGTGACAGCAGCTTATCAACACTGCTTTCATATAACACTTTGATTAGTAATTATGTTGTTAGAGACACCCTATTCCTACCTTCATTTTTATATCACTGTTCTGCTACATGTGAATAGAGGGTGGTGTTCCAAGAAGTTGAAGTTTAAGTTCTTCTTTCCCCTTCCTCCCCCACAAGAACACTTAAAGTTGTCAAGAAATGCATGTGTTAGTTTTTGAGGACTCCTGGTTTTCAAGTGAGGGTGTTGTGCTATCCCTAAGATTGTTTGCTGTTTGATTTGATTTCTGACTGAAGCCCAATTTTGAACTATGTGCCATTGGGGAAGTTGGTCATTGGTTTCAGACCACTGTGCCAACCGTGCAAGTTTTCCTTTTTCTCTAGAATTGGTTGCAATTGTAAAATCAACAAGAATGTTGGGGAATTTTATTTTCTTCCTAAAGCCCGAAATAGAAGCCAGGATATTTTGTCACAGAGGAGAAAGGCCAGAGTTAGAAGTCTCTGTAGCTACTAGAAGAAGACTGCTTCTGATATGGGAAGTGTGGTGTACCAGAATCCGCATGTTCAGCACTATCATCAGTGGACTTGGGGGCCTCCTCTGTCAGGACATGGAAAGGAATGATGGAGCTGGAAGGCTCGCTAGTTTTTCTTTCAAGCAGTGAAAGATGAAAATGAAAGGGATAAACATACCCTTTTGAAAAAAAATGTTCAAACATCCCATTTCATGGGCCTTTTCTGATACCAGATGCTCATAATTATATTTGTAATCAAAAGTTGATAGATCTCAACATGAAAGACTCAAACAATGCACCTGTACAGTTGAGTTGCTGTGTGATTACCACAGCATGGGCCTTGGCATTTTCTACTCAGAAGTTGAAATAGGACTTGATGAACAAGCTGGGTGCAAATCAGAGCTGGAATATGCTGGCAGAGGGGTAAGAAAGAAAGTGTTTGACTTTACAGACATGGGAACTGAGAAGCAAAGCTTGAGACATGAATCTTGAGACTGCACTGTGGCAGCTGCATACAAATAAGCAGCCTATACATTTGAAAGCTTGAGAAGTAAACCGGCTGTGCATTGAAAGGTAGGCATTTGGAGGTGGTAAATTTAGCCCTGACTCATCCAATGGCAATTCTGACACTTGGGTGGACTAAATTACTTCTAGGAGTTGCATCATGTTTTTAGCGGATAGTTTGATTGAGCATGGTTTAACCCATTTGTATACCCATGGCCAGATTCTAGACCTTTCTCACTTGAAATACTGTGCAAGAATTTGTTTGTATATAATATACAGGACAAAGATGTAATCCGGGTCATCAAGTTCTTTTCAGAGGGAAGTATTATATCAATTAGTCTGTTGCTTAAACTTACCGAATTTACTGTAAAACACTTAGAAGATCCTTTGTCACTCATGGCTGTTTCTGAAAACTAGTGAAAGTTTCTTCACAGCTTAATCCTTCAAATTAAAGAGTTCTTTCCTCTCGCTGGTGTTAACTCCTCAAGTATTTACAGAGAGCACTCATATGCCAAGCTCTTCAGCCCCTTCCTGACAGGCAGGTGCCCTGTTTCCTTAGCCACCTTAACAGTCCTCCATTGTCTCATTTCAACATGAGGGAATCGAAATTTCGCCCACTGTTGCAGAGGGGTGCGTTAATTCTTCCTGAAAGAGCTTTCCTGGCACGCTAGAAATGCATTTGCTGTTTTCTCCAGGCAACACAGGATGATCGGTCTCACTTGCCAGTGTCCTGGGAATTAAACGCTCAGTAACTTCTAGGAACAGCGGTTTTCATTTGTTTGCCTTGTGCACAAGGCTCATTCCACCACTGACACTTTAGTGTTGATACCCGTATATAAACAAAGTTTGAAGCCAGGGAAAAAACCGCTGATGGATAAGGTCAGAAATATGCTTAACTTTTGCTAATTATTTTTGACATTTAAAACGGTGAATTCACAATTTTTTTTCCCCGTCACTTAAAAAACGCCAATGTCATTGTTCTTATTAACCGTCCATGTTCTTATTAACCCAGCTAAATAGTGATGCAAAAGAGATGCATAATATTTTAACGGGTTTCTCAGGGAGACTCCGCACTGGTCAGACCAAGCGGACCCTCTCTCCATCTATCACCTCTCATGAGCCCGGACCCCGCGCTCCGGCTGCCGCCGCCCCGGTACCTCGCCGCGCCGTGACCCGCAGTTAACCCGTGACGCCTCTTCGGCGGCGCTCAGCCCGGCTGTCACAGCAGCCCCACGGCCACTGCCGGGCCGCGGAGGAGCGCCCGTCCCCGCCGGGCTGGACCCGCGGCCCCGGTCCCGCAGCATCGCCCGTCGAGCAATCCCCGACCGCGGGGCAGGGGCGAGGCGAGCGGGGCGAGCCCCGGGGGCGGGCAGAGCTCCGCGGCGCTCTCCGGGCGGCTCCGGTTTCCGAGGCGGATTTAACCTTCCCCGCGCGGGGCGGGGGGGCGGCCGCCGGCGATGGGGCGGGCGGCGGNNNCGGCGCGGCGCTCGGCTGGGGCGAGGAGGGCGGCCGCCGCCTCCCGCCGCGGCGATGAGCGCCTCGGCCGCCACCGGCGTGTTCGTGCTCTCGCTCACCGCCATCCCCGTCACGTACCTCTTCAACTGCCTGGCGGCCACGGGCAGGTGAGTTGGGCGGCGGCCGGGGCGGTGCGGGAAGGGGGGTCCCCGCGGGTATTTTTATCGGCGGCGCGGGGCTGAGCGGGACGGGGCGGGCGGCCGAGCGGGGCAGCGGAGCGGACCTCGCCTGGCCGCTCCCGGGTCCTGCCCGCGTCCTCTGGGATGCAGAGGGGGAGCCCAGCCTGACCGCTCACCCCGGGACCCTCCGCGCTGCCGGTGCCCATCACCTGGAGCATGTCCCGGCGCTCCGGTCACCCCGGGCTGGCGGTATCGCCGAGGGGACGGAGCAGCCCGGACGGTACCGCCCGTGCCGGGACCGGGGGCAGCCTCCCTCCGACTCCCTGTCCGGGCATTCACGAACAAAATCCAGCGAGTGGAAGAACTCGCCAGCCTCGGAGAGCTCCCGCAGGCTTCCTGCAGGCACGCTCTGAGCCTGTGAGTTTAACTAATAATGACCGTATGCCCTCGCTCTGCCAAAACACGCGGTCCCAGGATAAACGGCAGGTCTAGAAAGGAAAAGTCTTTCCTCACGGTAAAAACCAATTCACTTAAAGGTCTGTGTGGTATTTTGTGATCTCAACAGCCTGGGGTGTTTTGCAACTATTGCACAAATATTTGCTTCATGTTTTAAAGGCTTTGCTGCATGTGTTCCTTCCTCATTTTCCTCCTTCTGGCTGATAACTAAATTTTTGGTTGCTCATTGCTGGAGTAATGTCGAATAACACATGCTGACTTACTTGATTCGTTGCCAATATTTATTTCAAAATGATAGACTGCAGTGAAAAGTCACTGCAATATTAACAGCTGTAACGGTATGAAGAAATTCATCACTGGGAAAACAGACTATCAGAAGATTCAAACCATGAAATAAATCAACAAGCTAGTACTGCTCATCCTGACTCAGAAAGTATGTGTGTATATATTCTGAAATATTTGGTTTTGCAGATTTTTTGCAATAATTTAAAGTCAAGTTTCACTAAGGCTGAAATTGTCGTAATATAATTTGTTTGTACGTGATTTGTTTTCTTGACAAAGAGTTGTACTGTGTATAAAATGATGTATCGGATATTTTTAGCTTATGCATCTGTACTTTACCTAATTTTCCCCTCCACCTTTTTTCTTACACAAGCGTAAAAGTGAACACTGAGGAGGACAGTCTTAGAGAGCTAAATATAATTTACATACTTAGAGCTATAAAACAATTTTAAACTGGCTTTCCTAGCTTGTCTTTGGAGACAAATTTGCTTTGTGCCAAAGACTTTTTGTGCTTTCCACTGTCATCACTTTACATGCACTAACATTGTGGCTCCATCTCTCGTTTCCACTGAGCCCACCTGCGTTGATTACTGAACCCCCTCAAGTGGTCCTGCCTTGTAGGGCCAGAGAGACCCTGGTAGCACTTCCAAAACTGAACACTAAACCTAGATCTATCATAGGTACTCCACACTGCCACTCCTATTCCATGGAACTGATGTGTTTTATTCTTGAATATGTCATTTCCTGGGTAGATAATTTATTGCTGAGGTTAGATGAAGTGGCCCCAATGATCCCTTTTTGGCCTTGAAATCTCTTTGGGTTTGAACTTCACCTCTCATTGGCCTTGAATTTTCCCATGATTTTTGTTTATTTTTGCAGATACCAGTATGAAAACTGATTTTAGTCTGACAAATCTAGACTCCTGGATATGTTGTTTATCTAGCTATTTTTGTGTTTTCCTTTTTTAGCTGATGACATGTGAAAATAGAGGCACATAAATTCTGCAGAACTATAAAATGAGTACTACGATGGACTATGCAATGGACTTTAAAATCTGCCTTTTAAAGTATTAGAAGTTACTTTAAGAGTATGTGTTTTTGAGGATAGCTGATACGAAAAGCTGAAGTAGCAAAATTCTGCCTTTGCCTTTCTTTTAAACTTATTTTTTTTAATACTGTTGCAGTTCCTCGGTAATTGTTGCAGTTGGATTGCTGGTTCTGGTTCTTATTGCTCTGTTGGCTCGCGTTCTTGTCAAAAGAAAACCACCAAAAGACCCGCTGTTTTATGGTATGTCCTGGTTATGATGAAGCTAAATTTCCCGTCCCAAAGGAGTGACTGGCTAACTTGCCAGCACGATCTGCTATAAACTGCCATGGGTCATGCATTTGCCTTGCTCACCTGCAAAAATGACATTTCCCTCTCCGCCTCCTTTCTGTTGTCCTTTCTCCTTTCCAAGTGATGACTACAGTCAAGGCTGTACATGTCATGTATCCAATATTTTTGAAAGGCTACATAGTCCTTTCTGCAGACACTGACTTTCCATGGAGGCTGTGCCTACAGCTCTACAGAATTTCACATTTGTCAGAAAAGCTTCCTAAGAACTGTGTTGACTAACCACTAATTAAAAAATACTGAGCTAATACTGGGAAAGTCATATTGTGTGTTAAATATCTGTGACCTCAAAGTAGATGCAACTAGTTCAGTAGATCTCTATCTGACTGAATTTATCAGACTGTGAAGCAACTGTGTGATTCCAAGTCTTTATTAATTTTTTTCTTTATCTTATTACAGTTTATGCTGTATTTGCCTTTACCAGTGTAGTGAACCTAATAATTGGGTTGGAACAGGATGGAATTATTGATGGATTCATGACTCATTACTTGAGAGAGGTAAATAATAGTTTGGCTTACAAATGTAAATAAAATCTTCACTATAAATAACTTGGTGTAGTATTTGTCCCAAGGAAATAGCCATTCATACAAATAGACATTCAGTGGGTCTTCTTGAATTTTGTCATTGACCTGCTTTGTTACAGTTATGGACAAAACCTTCTCTGACTTGAAATCACTGACTCATTTGGGAAAAAGAGTGTACCTTTCACTATTTCAACATTATTTCTCTTAGTTAAAGTAACACTGTTCTGTATTAACTTCTGGGAAATGGATGGACTGCACGTGTTTGCAGAAAGCCATAGACAGCACCCAGGAGTGGAGGAGTCCGGCAGCACCTAAATGTGTTACCAAGAAGAAAACAAAATTGCTGTTTTATTTTTGCCTAATCACTTTACTGAGAGGAATTAAAGTAGAGTTAAAAAACGATGATGCCTAGTCAGCAGAATCTGTTGGCTGCTGAATATCAACATCCACCAAAAATAGCTCAGTAAGAGCTTGATATGAAAGTCACTGAAGTCATTGAAAAGATTCCATGAACTTAAGTGTGAAATGAGTTGGACCTTACAAGGTTATACGTTGGCATCGATATATTCAATACTCTTGTAGATCTCTAGGTTGCTAAATATATCTGCATTTGTTCCATGCTAAATGTATCTTTATTTTGTAGCTTCTATCACTAAAATATGGAAAAGTCATATTTCCATAATGAAGCAGAGTAATGCTGACAGTCACGCATAGGAGTTTTCCCTCCCATCTTGCCCCCTATTTTGCAACCCTAGAACTCCTTTAATTACAGCTGATCCTGCATACATCAGGTCTGTGCTTGGAAATGTGTATTGTCAGTCAAAAACTGTACTGCTGGATTGGAAGAATACCACTTGCTCTTTTGGACTTGTTTCTTGCTGTTCTTCATTAATTATTTGTTATTCTTCCTCTAATCACTGAATCTCTTTTAAAATACATGTTTCCCTAGGGTGAGCCGTATCTGAACACTGCCTATGGCCATGTGATCTGCTACTGGGATGGCTCTGCTCACTATCTGATGTACCTGTTGATGGTGGCAGCTATTGCATGGGAGTAAGTCAGTTCGATTTGTGTACTGTTTGCTTTGCTCCCATTCTCACATAACTCACAAAGGGCTTGCTTTTCTATGCAGTGTTTAGATTTTTCTTTCAGGGCGGTTCCATGTCTTAGGCCAAAGCAATGATGTTAAAATTTCATTACATTCAGGAGCTGTACCCTCGCCAAGTTACCCAGTGAATGCGTGGGGATGCATCTGTCCTCACTCTGCAGCAGAGAGCAGCACATCTGCAGGATTAGTGTTAGTTAAAAGCTTAAAGATGATGCACATTAAAAGCACGTGTGAGAAAAAAAATTTGTTTTTCGTATAATAAATTTAGGATAGGAATAATGCATTGCTTAGCACAATTCTGACCTCCCATCCATGCTGGAGAGTGTCATGAAGTTTAAGAGAAAATGGTTATTTCTGGAGATTCCTATGTTTCTTGCAGTTTGAGAAAGTAAGTACTTCAGTTCCAGAGGCTAATGTACCTACTGGTAATAGAAGCATTAACAATATGGAATTAATTATTAATTCTTTTATAGTCTTGTACAACCTGTGATGTGCAAACTCAGTCAGCCTTCAGAGGAGTAAAACATGACGGTAAATAACTGAGTATGCCCAGAGCCTGTACTGTTCATGTGATAACCTTTAATCTCCTCACACATGAATGTAGGATTTCTCCATATTCCCCTCTCAGAGGCAAGAATCCACTGTTGACTTGTGGTACAGATTTTAAAACCTTTGCATATTAAAATACAGCCATGGCAATGAGTATAATATTTGGGGTAGGGGGGTTTTAGAAAAGGTGCAATAATTACGTTGTTCTCTTTTTTCAAACAGACAAAGCTATAGAACCATTGGTCTCTACTGGCTAGGTTCCATTATCATGAGCATCATTGTCTTTTTGCCTGGAAATATTGTGGGTAAGGAAGTAATTTATATGACTAACTTTTTCCTGTGAAGCATTTTCTAAATTCAGCATTAGGCTATCTATATTTTACTGCAGTCTTGGTTCATTGCTGTAATAATATGAAAGAGGAATTTTAGGAATATCAGTAGAGAAATGCAAGATGTTTTGAAATCTAAAAATGAGGAAGGGAAGACGGAGACTAGGGGAGAAACAAACATCAAACCTTTCAATTTACATTGCTCTCAAGGGGGAAAAAAAATTGTATTTTGTTATACCTGTAAGGCTTTCATCTAAACTAGGGTTAAATAATGAGACAAAAAGTGTGTCTTAGTATCATAAGAATATAAATCTTATTTTACATAAAATTTCCAATTTACTTAAAAGTCTGACTTCCCAGCAGCTCACAAGAGGCATCCAAATCACCTTTAAAAGTAAAACCTGGAAGTTATTCTGTTTTCAAACAAAATTTAACATTCCTAGATTACTAACTTAAATCACTGCATAACTGTGCTGCTAGAGGTGAGGATCGTAATAAAAATATTTACATCATTATTACTGGCAGATGATCCCGTAAGCGTGCAACCCTCCTCAATAAGAGATACTCTGTTCAGCTAAGCTTAAACTGATGCAAAGTTGACAAATGTTCAGCTGAGAAAAATGTTCATATGTCCAAATAATTTGTAAGCTTTAGGGAAACTCACTTTGGCCCTGCTTTTTATGACGGAGGAGGAATATTCACGGTGCCCAGTGCCCTCCTTTGTAGATACACCACAGAGAAAAAGCAGATTTAGTGCAACAGCATCCCTTCCTCTTCCCTCTGGGGAAGGCCAAGAAACTTGCTCTCAGGAGCATTCCTGCTGTCTTCCTTTCCGACATGGTGAATAGCCAGTGTGAAAGACACGGATTTTCCTGGTTTATCTGGGCTGAGGATAGCTCTCTGAATGTTTTGTCCTCAGTACAGGCCTGTAGAAGGAATCAGGACTTCGGAAAGCAAGTGCAATATCAGAGCTTGCGAAATGGACACACCTTTTTATTTCCATTTTTAAAAGAACAAGGTCTCTATTTGAAGCAGAGAGAAATTTCAAAGCTGTCCCATCCTGTAGGATTACCTGGTGCAGGGTGACAGGTGATTTTCCATCTCCCAGAAAAATCCCTGATTTATGAAATGGCTTTCTGTCAAATAGGCCCTCCATTACCTGTGACTCTACCAGTAGTGAGGATGTGATTTTCAACAAGACTTGCGTGTTTCTTTAACAGTGATTTCTAATGTTTTACGTTTACATTACTATAGCTGCTTCAGATTTGATATTACATAGGATATTTTTTAATTCTTCTGCAACACAGCTTACAAATTCTCATAAATCTTATAATAATTCTTTAACAGGCAAATATGGAACAAAAGTGTTTCCTGCTTTTTTCCTAAGCGTACCATATATCTGCCTCCCCATATGGGCTGGGTTCAGAATTTATAACCAACCTTCAGTGACTCAAGACACTCCAGTCAAGGTAATTTTATTGTATTTCAGTGCTGGCCACTGCTTCTAGTGGGTTTTATAGGTCCCTCAGAGAGCATGGGATGTACTGTGGCTGTTACGACAATTGCTGCTGGGCTGTGTAGACACTGCAAAAATATCTATACTGGAGGACTATTTCATTATGGAGGAATAAAGAAAAAGAATCATATGTTTAGAGTAAAGAACCCATTTTTAGGTGTAATTGTGTTTCTATCTATTCAGTTTCTGACTGTTTTAGTTTTTTAGCTCATGAAAATACTGACCTATACCAGTTTCATAAAGCACCACAAGATCCTATAGAAACACCACAGGAAAGTATTCTTCTAAAGATGACTTACAGATTTCATGCATTTAATAACTATTTGTATATGCTTTCTACAATATTAGATTTTACAGGTGAGATGTACATAAGCGGATAAGAAAATTATTTACACACTTCTTATTAAAAAAAAATAAATCTGTAAAAATGTTTACTCAAAACTCCTTAGACTTTTGCCTTTGTATTTACTAGTCGGATTGTAGTAAGGTCAACTGAGCAATCAAAACAATGCATTACTAGTTCATGCACTGCTTTATAAAAAAAATTAAAAATTCCCTGCAGTACAAAGCACAGAACAGATCTTTTAACTGTTGATTGCTATAAGCAAGTTTATTGCCACAGCACTCTGTATCAGTTGTAAGCAACAGAATCAATTAATATTTTTGCATCACAAGAGCTCCTGAGTCTCAGGCTCATTCAGTAACTGGAAGCATAGACAGAGGTGAAGGATTAGGTCCCATTCCAGAGCCAGGGGGCTGTCAGTGTGCACAGACAGAGCCTATGGCAAAGAGTAACAGCAGGTGATGCACGGACAGATTTTCCCAGAGATGTATAAAAAATAACATCCATCCATCCATCCATGATTCTTCAGTAGGAAAGGCAGGTACAGACAGATTTTCATATCTCCTGAAGTTTGAAGAACCACTACAGAATCACAACTTTTAGGGCAAATCCCTATGAAAGGCAAATTAGGGGAAGTCTTCAGGTACCAAACCTTCTTCCACTCTCCTGCACAGGCTTATAGGAAACCATATGTCCCATCCCAAAGCAACCTGAGGTGATTGATTTAAAGGAGTCAGTAATTCCGGCCAGAAACACATTCTTTAGAATCATCAAGGTAGAGAAGTGTAGTTAAAGGTAGTGATGGCAATTTTTGCTGTATGTATTAGTGAGAACAGCCTTCGCACAGAGGATGGACAAAGGTTTCGGTTTGTTTTCCTAGTACGAAGAACACCCCAGAAACTGGCATTACAGGAATTCCCTGATAGACTGCTTATTTGCTGAAATACAGCTATGTCTCCTGTGCTTTTCAGGAGCTCAACTGCTTACCTAGGTTTGATGTTTTAATTTGGTATATATTGCAGAGAAACTTCATTTTAATATTCTATACCAAAAAAAGAGTGCATGAAACGCTGCTCATTTGAAAACTTAATATTACACTTCTTTGTGAATCCTTTGTTGTAAACCTACACTTCCTTGCTTGGAGTGTCATAGAAAAAGCCTTGATTCCTTTCACTGGGATCTCCTACCCTTCCTAAGTTGTTTGTATTTTAGAAGATGTATTTTATCTTCACAGGTAACTTTTGCTCCATATCCGAGCATGCCTTTAAATCTTAATGTAACTACTCATGCATTTTTCATAGAAGTCTCTCAGTCCTAAATTAAGTATTGTTGCCAGGAAATAATTGTGTTTAATGCTACTAACCAGTGAGCTAATCATTGTAAGTCCTTAACATATCTAATTCTCTTTCAGTAGATCATTGACAATTAGCTGCAAAATTAAACTTTTTGAAGCTATCGTTGTTCAGAGCTGGTATTAAAAGATTTAGGAAGAAAATGTAACAATGGTTTTAAACATGATAGTGTTAATATATAGAGAAATACATGAAAGGAACAGAAGCAAAGTATATTCTGTTGGCCAGGGTATACATTGATATAATATTATTACAAATCAGTTAGTTAAAAAAAATAATGTCAGAACGGAGAGAGGTAATCAAGTTTTGGGTGTTTTCTAGTAGAGGTGGGTACATGGGAGCAGAATGGAGTTATGTCCTCATCTGGAACCAAACCAAGCTGTGCTGCAGTATTTGTAAAGTCCAACAGATTTATCTACAAGTATTTTAGCTCAGGAAAGTTTAATATAATTTAAATATAATTTAAAATTCATTAACAGTTAAAACACAAATTCAGATTTGCACATGAATTCTGGAGGGACTTTTGCAGACAGCACACAAAATTATTCTGATGCCTTAAAACTGATCACGTGAGAACCCCCTCAGCAGTTATAGAAAATAGCTTTTTCCTGGACGTGAGAGAAATTGCAAAGCATGCCTACCCACTTCCTTGCTACACAAAAGAAACTCTGCATGAGATCCATGCAGAGTTCAGTGTTGTTTGCAGTAAATGGGAAACCCATGGCCAGGCTGCTCTGCTTGGCCAGTGTACTTAACATGTAATTCATTTTAGCATTTATTGATGTGGCTTTGCTGTGTAAAAGAAAGGCAAGGAAAAATGACCTTATAGCTGAATTCTGTCAGCAAAATGCATTCTGCCTTTCGAATTCTTACTTATGCTTTTTTTGTTTTTTAAGCTTTGCATTTTGTTTTGTTTGCACATATGCACAGAGAAAAAAAGGTGTGAGTTTTCTGTACCCTGGCAATTTCACAAACTCAAACTTCGCCAAAGGTTCTCTCCACTTATATTAGCTTTGTCTCCAAGCCCTTTAAGTACAAGGTTCTTTTGTAGCTTTGTAATTAGAGTAAATATGCACATTCATTTAATACTCTTTTTGAAAGCAGGAGTGATATCTATCTATCTATCTATCTATAGATAAGCCTCACACTTACTCAAAAGTAGGAAGAAAATATATCAGCTTTCCATTATTCTAGGTAGCTACATCTGAAAATTATTTGTAACTCAGCGGCCTTGGGAGACCTTTGTCTTTCATAGGAATAAATATTAGAATATAGACATTCTGTGCAGTAATATCATAAACATTCCTACACTGATACTGTGAGTACTGTGAAGTGACACCATACTGCCAAAACAGACCTATTATTTGAGTTTGAAGGGAAAACAAAGGTGTCACTTTTTTTCTTCCTGAAAAAGGTCCTTTGAAAGAAAAACAGAAAAAGTATTATGATGGCCCCTTGTTTACAATAACCTTGTTTTTGTTAGCCTAGAATTCAGATCTTGTAGTTTTTATTCAGGAATTGTGGTTGCAAGATTGTTTCTCCTGTTTCAATAACTTCATTGTGAATATCTTGATCCCGAGTGCTTTTAACTGTGCCCTTGCATCCTAATTATTGTTTTGCGCTTTGGAGACAATTCCACAAGTGTATAACAGGAAGGAAATCAGGTTTTTCTTTAGCTGTCTGCATGCCAACACACAGCTAATAAAAAGGAAGAGGAAATGAGTAACACATATACATGGGGAAGTTCTCCCTCTGAACTACAGAAAGATACACTGATGTGCTTACAACTTTGTGACTACACAGTGCAGAAAGTGCGCTTCAAATTATTTCCATGGGTCTTGTAGGTTCTACCACGTAGGCAAAGGGATGACCGGTTTTTCCAAGCCACCTTCTTAGATATCGATGTGGCCTTTGCTGCCGTGGGGTGTGAACCCCTCACATCTGGCCCTGCAGAGCACTGGGGGGATTCCTGAGCTCTGAGCTGAGGGAAGGAGGCACAGATCAGAGCCAGAGAGAAGTGCTTCAGTGGCCGTCAGAGGAATCCACAGCATAAAGTGATGAAAGAATGAAAGGAGGGTTTTCCACATACTCCACACACACAAACACACACACACATTTCATTCTCTAGTTAGGCATTACATATTAAGATACAATATTTGCTTACTGGACTCAGCAGAGGACTCAACCAGCCACAGAAAAGCTTTTATTTTATGCCAGTGATAGTCCATTAATTTCAATAGTGTCACAAGCTGCTGAAAACCAGCATTCGCTGCCAGCAATGAGATGGACCCAGTCCTTCTACAAAGCATACCAGATTCAACTTCAAATGTTTGAGACAAACTTATGTTTCCAAGGCTTTTCTACACAGGGACATTCAGGAAAATGAATTAATTCCAATTAACAAAAGACACAATTTTGAAAAAGTTAGTTATGCTGCTTTAAAGCCTAAAGTGATTGCAGAGTTAGTGTTCATTTGATTTAGGTTGCTTTGAAATGACACGAATCTGTATTGAAATGGCTTTAGTTGGATCCATCCATTTCTAGATTTTATTCAGATTAATTTTCCTCACTACATTCTATCAAGTCTGAAGTCACCTTTTTAGATGTGGAAATATTTCTGTCTCTGAAATCAGTGGATAGAAATGATGTTTCACGATGTTTCACCACTTCACCCTCCTTGTAGTTAAACATGTCACATGGAACCGGAATGTACCTACTAAACATGTTCTGTGTTGCAGGCGGTTCAGGAAGTCCAGAAGAAAGGGCTCTTAAGACGACCAATAGATTTAATGTTAGCTGCATACCTCATCCTTGCAATGGGGTTTTGCTTATTTAGGGGCATGGTAAGTTGAACATATTTTAATACTCTGGCCTCTAATTTCCAATCCAACTTTTAAATTTGAGTCTGTATGAAAAAGCACGTACATTGTGGTCAAGGGAAATCCTGTAATGTTTAGGGCTCAAATATGCCTTAGATATAAAAGGACAAATTACTCATGATAACTCTTGGTGCTTTTGCTTCTCCATTTTGTGCTGTGTGAAGCATGTTTTTCAAAAGGAGGTACACAATCATGAGAGTAAATAGCATCCCAAGTGCAAATCAACATGACCTAAAACTGATTTCATTGGTCTGTTGTTACATTTACAGCCAAGAACATGCAGACAAACCAACTGAAGGAATTCTGTATTTGTGTTTTTCTAAACAGAAATGCATATTAAAAAATTATATAGGAACTCAACTTACACTGCATGAGAAAGAAGACAACATTTCCACCTGAAAGGCAAAAAAATTATCCATGTTACCTGAACAACACATGTTGTTTCTACTTACCAAGGGACAATTTTTAAAAGTGTTTGCTCTCTAAGTATAGTTGATTGAATTAAAATTTCTGAGGGAAGGAAGCAGTACTGAAAATGCTTTCAAGAGACAAATGCAGTAGTAGACAAGTGTAGTCCCTTGTCAGCTCTAGTGCATGTTCTGTCTTAAGCAGAATGCAACTTGTGTATCATTCAGTGAACAAAGCTTGGATGTTTATCCTTTCTAGAATAATTCAAGTAAGAGGTGGTGATAAATACCCAAGAAACATTTTATTTACCTACTGTAGATTGTCCTTTTGTAGTTGTGCTGCTCACATTACTCTGCCATCTCCTGCTGCTTCTCTGAAAACTGGCCTCTCAAAACCAACTTTTTTCTTCTACTTTGTCAAAGGCTGCTTTGTATCATACAGATCATGCTACTTCAGAGCACCACTGATACACTGTTACAGTGACACAGTTTTACCTGTAACTTCACTGTGGGAAACATTAGTCTTATGGTCTAACTTGGTTCTGCAATCCCATTTCATTTCTCAGAGGATTTTTTTGGTTGGAGTGTGGTCATTTCCTTATAGATTTCCTTCACCAAACAGGAACTGCTTACTGGCCTTACTTACAGAGATCAACTGAACATCTCTGTGCAAGCTGCAGGAACCATGATTTTGTGAAAAAGCTAATAAAACATAATCCATTATAGTCCACTCAGACCTGCTTCTTATATGCCCATGTTGGAAAGAACAGGAAGGAATATCCACCGTTTGCAAATCTTTGCATTTCCCCCTCAGTCACACAACAAATACACACAAATTCAAATTGTGCAAAACTTACTCTTCATTCCTGTAGCTCAGGCATTAATGATGCCATAAAAACACAGTGATCCAGATTGCTAACTCATTTCAGAACAGTATCTTTTGTAGTAGTTTAAGGGCTACTGTGAAAAGGAACTACTTTTGCAACTGCATCTCTCCATGTTTATTTGGAACTTGTTCTTTCTATAGGAATGTAAAATCCAATAATCTTCCCTTTGCTACTCCCTTAAAAACCATTATTACTTTAAGTAACACCTGTCTCACTGCATTGCTCTCCGTTGCTACCTTGTCCCAGTGCAGCTCTTGTTGGACTGTATTCACAGTTTACTATCCTAAAACTGGATGCTTAACCTGAAGTTTCCAGTCTTAGAGCAATTTTCCATCGGAAAGCACATTTGCTGGGATCAAAGGTTGTTTATCAGAGCAAATCAATAGCAATTATACTTTCACTACAGCATAGGCAACTGACCAAATTCTCTTCCAGTCAAAGTCTTTAAAGCAGGCTGCCAGCATTTCCTCCCAAACGCCCTGAGCAGGAGCTGAGAGAGGGCTGCATTTCACCTTTTAATTGGTGATCACATGGACCACCTTTGCAAGCCTCCAGGGTAGCAGGGCTGCAGACCACTAATGCGTCTTTAGGGCTGGTGACAGATGTCAGGTTGGCTGGTTTTAGAACAAATTGTTCACGCAAAGTTTTGAAAATTCTCCTCAGATTGCCCTGGACTGCCCAGCTGAACTCTGCCGGCTGTATATTCAACTGCACGAGCCCTACATAAAAGATCCTGCTGCCTACCCTAAGCTTCAGGTAAAGCATTGACCACGGAGCAGTGTGTTAAGGAGTGATTTACAAACTGGTGCAAAGATGAAGCCATGGGTTTCAAAGATGAAGTTCATGGCAAGTTAAACAGTATTTCCTATTTTCTAGTATGGCCATTACAGGGCACCAACTCGTCATTGTGATAAACTTCGATTCAAATTGGTTACCTAGAGTAACACATCCTCATTACTCAAGGTTCTTGTCATACAGTCCATGAAACAGATCTGCATACTTTTTAAAAATATTCATTCCCCTTCCTTAGAAGGGCAAGGCAGACTTTCAGCCTGGAATAATGCAGCAAGTAGGATTAGATTAGATTCCTTAAGCTCACATTCACTTCTCTCTCCAGTGACACACTCCTTGAAAGAGGACAGAGACATAGCAGATGAGGGAATGTTGTGCTTTAGTTTTGTAATGTTTGAGGTTGCCATTCTCCTGCAAGCTTGGCTGCTGCATGTGGACAGGGCCTGTGGACAGAGGATGCAGGGGTGCAGCCATGAGCAGAAACCAAGTCTCTGCGGGACCAGTTCTTTCTGGGAAAGGGATGGCGTGGGTGTATTTCCTACCTCCCAGCTGAGAGTGCAACTGAGCCTGAAAAATGGACACCCATGTTATGTTGGACAAGGAGCTAGGTCAAGCCATGCTTACTGGCATGGTCTCAAGATGGCAAGGGGTAGGAAAACATGTCCTGGGCAAGGAGATGACAGCCATCAATATTAGGGGAGGCCTTAGGGCAGCTGGATCCAGTCAGTAGTCACACCTGGATAGGTGTGAAATTCTTTCTCAAAGAAGTTAGAGCTGCAAAAAGGCCTTGGAATCACTGCTGCCAGGAGTGTAGCTTTGAGTAGTCTCGATCCCTCAGTAAGCAGCTGGCTGATTTGCAAATGCATCTCCCTCACACTGCAAAGCAACTAATATTTGTGTTTACAATGCAGATGCTGGCATACATGTTCTACTCGGTGCCATACTATGTGATTGCTCTGTATGGCCTCCTGGTGCCTGGCTGTTCCTGGATGCCTGATTTAACCCTCATACATGCTGGAGGACTAGCTCAGGTATTTCTTTGCAAAATGTTCACTTTTGAATTACAAGTTAATAAGCAGACACCTATGGAATAAATAAGGGGCCCAGGGATCTTTCCATGCAGGTTTTATGCTAACGTAACTCAGATCAGATTTTGCACCTGTAAAAAAACCTGAATTTAAGGAAGTGGACAATCAAATCCATTACGTCTCTAATGCCACATTCTTTCTTTAGCAGACTTCTCTCCTTCTGCACAATGTTTTTATTGTGCTCATTTAAACCTTATGAAGCACCATGCACTCTTTAGCTGGGACCATGGAGGAAGCCTGTCTTCAAGCTGTGACAGTCGACCATGTAAAAAACACAACAAAGCAGCACAATATATTGTTTCCATAGTATCTGTTGGCTAACTAGGTAGTTTGAAACATATAAATGGAAATAAGTATCTACTGGTCTCACAAAATGTGTGATGTACTAGTTCATGATGAGGACACGACACTGGGAACCTCCTGGGCCACAAACCACAGTACCACCCAGACATGCTTGTGTTGCCAGGGGCAGGCCAATGCTCATACTTCCTTAACTCATTCCCTTCTGATTCTCTAAAATAAACAACAGTGGTTAATTACTAGGTGGTGCTGATGCTTCTGAGGAGACTGACCAAACCAAAACAATTCAACAGGAACTGGTAAATGACTTCTCATGACATACAGATGACCATTAAACAGTTGAAACACAGGGACAACTGATTTGTACTGTATGTAGGAAATTAAATGTGCTCTGAGCATCCAGACAACGCAAAAAATATGCACGTAATCCTGACACAACAGTGAGAACACAGGGACGCAGCAATAAGTGTAATTCAAATACCACTATTAGACAAACACAGACCAACACTTTGTTCCTCAGGCCTGAGATAACAATCATGGATACAAACTACAATCCACTTAACTACCCAGTAAGATTGGTAGAGTGACATTTTCTATTTGTGAGCAATTATCAGAGAGAACAGACTTCTTTTCTTTTTTGTCTCCAAACAGTTCATAGAGAATTTTGAATTATTAAGTGATATCAAAACAGAATCTGGCAAACATTAACAAGGAGGTTTAGATGCTTAAAAGGTATTATAAATATTATAAAACTCTGTAGCCTAAATGTAATCTAGAAAAAAAAAATGCACAAACTAGCTAAAGTAGGCAAAGCAGTATCAGGAACTTTTTTTTACTGGCAGATTACTCAAGTTTCATAAATTCCCCAATCAGGAAAGAAACTACCCCTTCAAAGTTTTTTTTACTACAAGGAAAAGTAAACCAGAAGTCAAAGTGTGCTGACTATCACAACCTTGCAAACTTACCAGAAAACTCAGTGTCCCCCTCCTGGAGGTGATTTTTTTTTTTTTAAATGTTTCCTGTAACAAACATTCGCCTTTTTTTTTAACAATGTTTTAATGATCCTTTTAAATGTGTGATGCAACATTTTGTTGCTGAAGTCTAAAACCCCTCTGTTGTTCTTTGTGGTTTGGCCTCAGGATGTCAATTTGCACATTAGATAAACACTCAAAATTTCCCATTTCATTCTAAAGCTTGTCCTGGCAGCAGCAAACACTGTGGGCTGACAAAAACTGTGTAAGAGAGCTAGATGTTGCTGTGTACTTCCCATACTTTATCTCGCTTCAAAAAAACATTTCTTGACATCTGGGAGGGTTTTGAATTTTTTTTTTGGTAGTTTTTACCTTAATGCACTGCAGGATGAACTTCAGTCATCCTACAACTGAACATGACTTAATTGATTTGACTTGATGAACTGTGAGCAGGCTGGGATGTAAAATGTATGTGACGATGAATTGAGGAGTATTTCTATATTATTTTTGGGGTTTGCTATTTTGAGGCAAAACCCCACATTTCCAGGTTTGTCTGCTGTTTTCTCAAGTTAAAACAATGTAATTTATCATTACAACATATGTAGTTACTGGAACACATTTTGCTTCCTATTATGCACAAAGGTCCAATAAAGGTAAATATCTCTTGGTGGAAGGAGTGGGCACTGCTCCCTGGGAATGAACACTGCTCCTACAGATGGGGAACGTGGAGACTTCAATTTTTGTTTCTATCATTATGATGTACGTTTTACAAAAACAAGTCACAAAATACCGTGTGATGCATCTAAACTAAGAACCTAAGTGCCTACTAGCCTTTCACACACGGAGACATATTTATTGTTTTTCAGAATTACATGTAACTCTCAGCTTGAATTACTCTGTTACTAACATTTAGACTCCAAAACCAGTTATAACCCAGTAATTATTAGACTTCCTGAAGCTCCAGGAGGAGCTCTTTAAATTTCACATGAGTATCATGAGCTCTGATTATACGAAAGGGTTGGAACAGCCTATGAGCTTGATGAAATTGGTATTTCTGTATGTAAGTGAGCCGTGGGAGAAGGGATGAAGAGCCACAGCCTTGCTATCCAGAACCATTCTGTCTCACCAGCTCTCTGTAGCCCGTTTCTCTGTTTTCTCAAAAGTACTCCCTCTCTTAGTGGTTTTTTTAATCCTGCAGTTTTTCGTGGCTAGTTTCTGCAGTGCCTCTTGTCTACAAGGGACCCTAAACCCAAGGAATATATTTCTCTAGGTTACTCTCTCCCCACTCTATTCGACGGCCTTCCTCAGGCTCAGGAGACCTGGTCCAAAACCTTGAAAATTACAGTCTTCGCCTGATTTTAGTCAGTCTTAAAAAGAAGGCACAGAGTAAAGAAGGATTCCTAACCTTTTTCCAGGCCCTTCTCTGTCCCCAGCTGGAGGGCTTTCTTGACTGCAGGGTAAGAAATATTTGAACTACTGCCTATGATTAGGCAACAAGGCAAAAAAAAATTGTAAAATAATCCAAATACAAACTACTTCCAGTGGACAAGAAAATTAATGAGCAGTAGGCATACACAAACTGCAGTTGTCAAGCTGAGCAGTGCCATATCCAGCATCGGGAAGCTTCCAACTGCTGTGGGAAGGCGGGATCAGCAGATTGGTCGAGGCTCCAAGGGTAACAAAGGCTGGATGTTAGACATGTAAGGCTGCCTTAGAAGGTTACCTGCAGCATCTTATTTGGTTGATTTCTCAGCCAAGGTTTAGGGGTTGGTTTGAGCTTAAAAATTCCCCACTTGGAGAGGGTTCAATAACAGAAAGTGCCAAGGAAGGGCTTGTTCACTGAGAGGCCCCGATCACGGCGAGGTAACACAACAGACTTGTGGTTTCTCTCACTTAGCACAGCACCAGCCTGCTGCACACAGGCACAGAGCTCTGTCTTACAGCTCTTGTCCTACTGCTCAAAATTATTGACTTGGTGCAAGTCTGCCTGGTGCTTGAAGGAAGGGCAGGGCTGGGCTATTGGTGAGTGAGAGATCTGCTTTTAAGACACACCCCCTGCCCCAAGCGAGCAAAAACAAAGAGGGGAAAGGAAAAAAAAAAGCCTCAGCAGAGATCAGTAATGGAAATGAAACACACAAGATTAAAGACATAACACAATTTCAATGGAAGCAAATCAAATAAATTAAGAAAAAAAGTGACTTTAACAGACGTAAATATCCTCCCTGGTAATGAAAGCAGGAAGCAATGTGTTACATTGAAAAACAAGTCTAATAAACAGTAACTTCATTATATATGGTGCATCATCAGCTAGTAAAAATCTTCATGGGCTACAGACAGGACATGTTACTGCTTTTTGGTTTTACAATGCTCAAAGCTCACTAATGTGCCACAACTCTTGTAAGAGACAAGACCACACAATAAGGCTTAGATATTCAAAGGCATCTTGGAGTCTCTGAGAGTTCTGGGTCTCTCAGAAGCATCCCCTTACAGTTCTTTCTGACAAGGTTTACTATGAATTATTAGGAATTTACTGTCAACTTACTATGATGCATGGCTGGCCACTCTCAGAGACAGGCAGACCTCACAATCCTCCACAGAGAGTAGGTAGCTTAGCATCTTGTTCACCCCAGAAGATGCTCTAAAATGCTTCCACGAGGTTGTCAGTGTCTAGGTAAACACCAGACAGACAAAACCTCCTCTGCAGCCTAATAGTGGCTAGTTATCTGCCTGGGAATCTGCTGCCTCATATAACAAGAGAGTTTTGGTGCTGAGCATTAGTGCTCTGGCTGCCTGGGCTGAGAGGGCTTCCAAGGCCAGGAGAGGTAGCAGGGATCTGAGCCCACCCAGGAGCCAAAGGCAGGTCCTGCCTGAGACAGGTGAGAGCAAATGGGCTGCAGGAGACAGACTGAATTACAAGGCCGATATAAAAAGGCTGCTGACAGCGTGCCCCTGAACATCTGTTTGCTGTGTAATAGCTATTTACAGAAAGATGCTAAGTGGCACTCTGCTGAAGTGTGTTTGTATTTGATTTCGTTGATTATTTCGTTTCCTGGCTCAGGTTTGCTTGATGAGCTCTCCCCATTCAGTGGAGGTGGTTGGAATCACCTGAAAACCAATTTCCTGTTCTGTTTTGATGGATGGTCTCAGCCTAGCCTTTTGCTGGGGTGGTGTATTGAAACACCTGCACAGTATTTCCCCTTCTACTTTGCTGTGACCAGAACTGTGTTCTTTGTGAGTTTAAAATGACTCCTGCTGAAGCCAGAGTAGAGGAAGTGATTTGGCTATAGTGTATTCCCGTGTTCCTCAAATTCTGGCGTCTCAGTGCTTTGCTTATGATCAAATTGATATTTATCTTCTCAGATCTCCTCCACTGCTAACTAAATAATAATAATAATAAAAAAGGACACATAATAGTTAATGTGAATGAGCTGTGGCTTGAAATAGCAGGTAACAGATGGAAACAAAAGGCAGCGCCTATCTTGACACTTCTATCTTTAAATGTTTGGTTATGCTAAAAATATACGCTTCAGGCCAGCAAGCTTGTCTGTGCCTATAACCTTCACTGCATGCTCAACCTATACTTCAGAACCACTCCAGCCCAAAAGCCAAATATTGCAGACATTTCCTGAAATCATCAGGAGTTCTGGGATCAGAATCTGGAACACTGGGTTTAAGATTAAAAAACCAAAACTAAATTCAAACCAGAACTAACACAGCTTCCAAGATTTTACTCTCTAACTTTATTCAGACTGTCTGTCTGCTCCCACTGAAGCCTAATGCAACATTCCCAGGTGTGAGTCCTACCCCCGACTGGGCTGAGCAGGAGCACAGGGCTCTGCAGGGATACCACTTCGGTGGCCATTTGCCTGGGGAAGGATTGAGGAATCTCTTGCACAAAGTATGACCCAGAAGCCAAGGGTGCAACCTGATGTATCAGTGCCACCATGTGCATAAAACAAACCTCCTACCATGCCATTCATGGTTCCAGTTATGCCTCTTATACCAAGATATTAATGATTTTAGTTTAGACTGTATTTTTATACCACTGTGCAAAAGGATGATGGATAATTCTGGAATACAAGGGCTGGCTTGGAGATGCAGTCTTGCATGCAGATTATGCCATCTTTCCAAAATATACATCAACTTCACCTTTTTTAATATAAACGTTATGTACACACCACAGGCTCAATTTTCCCATATTGGTGCTTCTCTTCATGCTCGAACTCCTTACATCTACAGAGTCCCTGAAGAAGCAAAAGAGTTTTTCCTGATATTGAACGTAACGTATGGGATTCTCCCCCAGCTGTTCGCTTACAGGTGTGTCAACAAGCCAGAGTTTTTTATGAAACCAAAACAAGAAGAAAAAACAGAATAGCACGACTGTTTTCAGCTCCTCTCCTTGGCTATGTATATAATTGGGTTGGGATGTAACTGAACTGCTCAAATGGAACCCAAACGAAGCGTGTAAGATGTGTAAAATTGCACAACTGTGTAAAGTTGCACGGTCTGCTTTGTTTATCCTCCTCAAAAAGGGAAAATAAAGACGACTGCCTGTAGCACCATTTCTCAACATTGTGACTTTGCGTGGCAGTGGATTGCCAGTTCCCACAGCTATTTTTAAGTAAGCTGCTTTGACAGTTTTAGAAATACTGCATGAAGTTAAATAATAATAATGATGTCAGTGTTTAGCCTCCGCACACAGAAGAATAGCAGTGCCAGCAGTCCCTGCACAGCTACTGCGGAACATGAAGGTCAGCATTGTGAAGCGTGAAAAATTAACATACATAACTCTGTCACATGCACACGTTTTATTTGTCAAAAAGTATGTTTTGTGGGTCAGCCTTATTAAAAATCCCATGAAATCTTTTAAGAAGCAATCAACTCTTATGGTTAAGACCCATATATGCTAAGCAAATAATTGTTAATTCTCTTAAGGATTCACCTCTGCAAGGACTGCTCACCAGCACCTAAGGGCTGGGCATGGAGGGCTCAGGACCGTGAACCCCTGGGCTCACATAGTTTGTGCATTTTCAGAGAGGAGGGGTTTTGGCTGTGTTCTCTGCAGCTACTTTTGCTACTGCTGCTGGCCCGTAAACAAGCAGCAGCAAACACAGCAACCTCGGCTTGGGCAGCTGGTGTTTCTGTTTGCAATTACCGGCTATTTCTATGCCTCCTATGTGTGTTTATATTAAAAGCAGTACACCTAGGGCCTTTCTCACAGATGAAATTAGCTGATGCATTTTAACTGGAAACACTTTATTTTGGGATGTTCTGGGTGTTTGGACTGAAAGAAGTTTAGTTTTCTTTTTAAACCTATTCAGGAACAAGAAAGCATCAGTTCATGTGCCTGTGTGTTGCCCCCTTCACGAGGGGACCTTCAGAGCACTGAGAAATCCAGGCTGTGACAGTCTCCTGCTGAAGGCTGTGATGCAGTTCCCAGCAGTGCTCAGAGGAGAGGCTTTACAGGTTTTACACCTCCAGCCAAAGGGACAGGTCCAAAACAGCCACAGCACATCTCAGGCAAGGCTTGTAGGCACCCAGCATCCCTGGTGCGGGCTCCTTCCATGTGCACTAGACTTTGGGATGGCTCCATCCCATCCATCCTCCCAGGGAAACAAACCCAGAGCTGTCAGGCTGCCACAGGACATGCTGGCTCACCAACAGGTATTTGAACCTCCGATGTTACTTCTGATGATTTTAAAGAAACTTTGAATACATTCAAGGTGAATTTAATGACCTCCCGTTATCCAGAAAAGGCAAAGTACAGAAAAAAATAAAAGATCTCACCTGCACTTGTATCTATTATGGTCAACTCATGTTAACAGAATGTTTTGCTTTAATACTTGACTTACATTAATACCTCACATTATTACACGTATGAAGCCAAATATGACGCTAACTTAGTTGCTTACAACCTCAAACCTTACTCCCAATACACATTCCAATAAATTTATTCTGTAAAAACAATACATTTTTTTGTTTCCTTTTTGTTTTGTGGTTTTTTTGTTGTTTTTTTTTTTCCTTGTGGGTTTTTTTTTGGTTTTTTTTTTTTTTTTTTTTTTTTTTAGTTTTTTACAGTAAACTCATCAACTACAAACCTTGAATACGCAAAAGATGTTCCAAGGACAAGCATAACAAGGATTGATAAAACCAGACTAAATATGTTTTCACAATAAAAGCTGGCATAAAAATAAATAAAAATCTCTATTATCACAATAGCAACAATAATGTACACAGAGTAATGGATTTGGAATGCTTACTTACTAGTCTAGTTCTATTTCCAAAAGGAAAAAAAAGCCAGAATGACAGCATCCTTTTTTAAGCCTTTCGTTATTTAAAATTGATGTTTTGTTTTGGTTTCCCATAGGGTTCTATATCACAGTAAGCTTAAAAATGGAAAGCATCCAAATGAATGATTTCAAATTGTGTTGGCATTGGAAAAAATCCTTGTATTAATCTAAAGAAACACAAAAAGACTTTCACTAACTCCACATATAGGAACTAAGTCAGATAGTGTACATTACATCATGGTTTGGAGAAGTATTAAGAGTATAACTAGCTAGGTACTTCTAATAAGGAAAGGTATTTTATTACATTATTGAACTTGGCGGTGACCTCAACTGAAGAAGAATTTTTCTTTTATGTTGTAAACTGATCAGAAATCAAGAAAGAATGGATATAGGGAAATTTAAAATTATGTTTGTATGTGGAAGATATTGTAGCATCGTATGGAGGGGACTCACTTCTAAGATTTAGTTGTGTTTAAAAAACACTGCTTTAGAATGATAGAATTTGGAATTATGCCTTTTCTGCCTAGAAAAGGAATGTAAAACATGTTCAAGTATGCGATATCTTCATAAACCTCAGCCACTGGTAAAGGGCAACTTCATGCAACCAAATAATATGAAAATCAAAAAGTAACCCTTAGAAAAAAGGGTAAAAATGTCATTTCTGCAAACACAACAGATAGGAATGTGAATAATGTGCATACAAACTGGGATGCTGTTGATGGTACTAATGAACAGATGAGGTGACTCATATCAAATCCAAGAATATTAGACAACCAAACATGTAACCTTCTTGTGTTTTCCCTTAATATTCAGCAGTCATTATGTTGGTTAAGTCTGAAAGAGAGAGGAAAAAAAAATCAAATTTAGTGTAAGAAATAACATGCTGCAACAAACTTGATACAGTTAACATCTTATTCACACACTTGAAAGTCACAGGTAAAAGTAACCACCTGGTCTGTTCAAACAAATTTTTTTCTAGAGAAAACTCCTTATACTACATCAGCTGAACGTGCCACTACAAAATATTAAAGAACACAGTTTAAAAGTCAACATTTAGGGCTTTACTCAAATAAGCAGCTCCAGTGATATATGTGGGTGAGTTTTTGTTTCCCCAATGACTACATTATGAATCCTGTAGCACACTTCAGGCACAGCCAAATTTTGCTTTTTTCCACTGCACTAAATCACTGGCGGACTTGGTGCAGCAGCTCAGGCACTGCTGCACTGCTGGATGCCCGGCCACGGGAACACCCTCTTGTTCCAGTACACGAACACCTAGCAAGCATGAGGAAAGATAAAATGGTTTTGATCGCTAAGGGATCCAAATGTTGCTTCTGAAAAGGAAACGGTTTGGCTTGAGTTCACTGTAAGGTGATGACAGAAACTCCCACTTCCATGGTTGAGTCAAGGTCAGCTCTTGCTTTCCCTGACATCGATGGGATCAGGATCAGAACGTCCTCGTGATCACAGCAAGCGTCTACAAGTCTTGGTTCCTCATATTGAACAGAGATGGCAAAGCTCACCTACTGGCACTGGGACACACTACTTTACCCAGCAACATGACACCATGCAGTGTGCCATGACTACCCAGCCCTGGCCAAGGCATCCCTTCTCCTTTCTAAAGAATTCAGAGCGTGAATGTTTGTCCAGCCAC
Source organism: Cephalopterus ornatus (assembly GCA_013396775.1). Taxonomy (NCBI): domain Eukaryota; kingdom Metazoa; phylum Chordata; class Aves; order Passeriformes; family Cotingidae; genus Cephalopterus; species Cephalopterus ornatus. Next base: position 467,224 of record VZRE01005362.1, on the reverse strand, counting down.
ACCCTGATGCACGGAAAGAAACGCCACACATGAGCAGCAGGAAGGGATTGGTACTGTATTTGGGGTGATCATCCAAGTTAAAAAATCAGCATCAAGGAATAAGTGTGTGTGTGGGGGTACAGGTTAAATCCACAGGGGATGACAGAATTTTCATTTTGCACAGGATCCCAAGGAGGATACAAAAATAAGGCATTTTAACATCCCTTTACTAGCTTTTTGCTGCCTAAGCTCTCTCCTGCTCTGGCCCATCATACCTGCTGTGTGTGACGGAACAGTGATAGTGGACTTGTCTATCTTGCTTCTCTTGTCTAAGAGGACAAGAACATTCAAGTGCCATGTTGCACTTGATCTGGTCGCTGCACCTCTGAGCACAGAGCTGTGTTTGCTCAGTCCAGTCCTTCCCTCCTACAAGTTGTTCGCAAACAGTAAGTAATGGAAATCTGTCCTTTCCGTGTGGGAGGTCCTGGTACATCCTCACTAATGACACGTGATCAGGGGTCATTATAAAACGCTCAGGCACGGAGTGATGATTTACAGGAACTGCCTGAGCCCTGCCTCCCCCAAAAGGTGTAATCATGTGCTGCTCACCCAGTGCACTGCTCTCCACTAACCTCTCTCCTGTTTTATAGTCAGTGAGATCATACTTACAGGTGCTTTGGAGATGTGGCTTGGAGGGGTTCACTGCAGCTTCTTTGCCTTCAGATGTGGACACCCATTAAAACAGCTACACATGATTTGTCAATCAAACCCTGCCTTCTGCTAAAGTTCTCAATGACAGCTGTTGCCCAGCACTGACAGGCAGGATGGGTGGTGTAGCAGTCCACCCCTACAGCATCACTCTCAGATCCAGTATGGAATGCCATCCTTTTGGAGTACGAAACCTTTGCACTTATTAACAGCAATTCCCGTCTGGGCTAAGGGCAGAAGATTGGGTAGGCATCACTCTAATGCAAGGTGCTGGGAATATGAATACTTCCCGTCCCCACTGCCTCAGATGTGGCTGTTGGACCACAGTGGGGCACAGGAGGGACAACAAAGAGCCACGTATGCAAATCATCTTCTACAAAAGTTTTCACAGTTTCCAGTGCCATCTTCCAGCATAACACACATTTTGTCTCCCAGGCACACTGGCAGGTGCCCCAGAAGTCAGCAGGTCTCTCCCATTCCCAGATGCAGAGCCCCTCAGGGCAGCGCTCAGCCCTCGCTCCTTCCCCTCCCCTGCAGCACTGCCGGGCTCTGCCGCAGCGGCTGAGCGAGGATGCGGCAGAGCTGAGCAGCTTCCATGGTCTCCATGGTTTCACTTCTCTTCGGAAACAGATCAGCTCTCATCATCTTTGTTTGAACAAGTCTCTCAGCTTAACTCCAAGCTATGGTACAACGTGTACCGTGCTGACCAGTGCTACTGCACACAAAGGAAACAGCACAGGGTCTGAGTGGAGTGAGAAATTTCTGTCATCAATAAAATGGCAGGACAGAGAACACAGCGCAGGGATAAAACAAAATCCACAAATTGCTGTGGTTTTTTTCAGGCACTGAAAATTCCTTCCTCAACAGTGACTGCCAACTAATTCAGCCATTCTGTACTTTATAACACTCTCACTGGATGGGCAGAAGGATAATTATTTACTTGCTCTGTACAACTGTCGTTATTCCATGTTGGTTTGAGGTGAAAATACTTACAAAATTCAGTGTACACAGAGCTGCAAATATTTCATCTATACTGACTGCTTTAATCTCAACTTGCATTCAGACATTTATGTTTCTCCTGAGTTATGTCCCATGGCCTTACCCAGAACTACTGGAAGGCAGCAGACATCATAACTCTTTACACAAGAGACTGTGCCACTATTTGATTTTTACATGGAAATTTTACTGTGTTATAGTTGGACACATTTTTACAAACGTTATCTTTTTTGGAGGGGTAGATTTTAAATGGCCTCATATCGCAGGAAAAGGAAAAAAAAAAGACAGAAATACAGACTCTGTTTCCATTTTTTTGAAAAATGCCCACAGAAATGCTTTTACATTGAATCAAGCCCTAAATGCTATGCTTTCAATGCTGATAAACCCCCCAACCTGTTATGCAGCCTGACCATGTTATTAAGTAAGGAGAAGAGTGAAGGAACCAAACATCTCAAAACCACATCAGAGGGAAACAGTGAACCTGTGTTTCTCTGGCCAGTTTGGCCATTACACTTGTCCTTCACAGCAGCAACCGGGATTGTTGCTACCCCACAAGAACATCACAACAAAAAAGCCTGGACACAGGCTGTTTTAAATATGTTCTCCCAATTGCAATAGTATCAGATGGCAGTAATTTTGGACCAGATTTTGATCCCCCTATTCATGCTCGCAGTCACCTCCACAAATAGATCCACTGACTCAGTAATGATTGTCAGTGTGAGTAAAAGGATCGCAGTCCTTTGCTCCACTTCAATATTCAGGCTGTTCCAGGAGCAAAAAATGTATTTCATTTCCAACAAATCTATTATTTCTCAAAGACTCAGTAAAATCATTTGCCTCCTGACAGGCAACCACATGCATCTGTAAGCCATGAGAATGCCTCCTTTACCAACTGTAACTAAAATAACGAATACCAAAAGGAAAACTTGCCACATGCCCTGTGTGCCGACTCCAACATTCAAACGCTCCCTAATAAGGCCAGAACCACAGCCAGCTTTCAAACATCAGTGCATGAGCATCCAGAGAGTAAAAGTAAAAAGGAACTTAGGTGTTCAGTTAAAAAGATTCAGTTATGCCAGCCAAGAACCAAAGGAACAAGTCACCACAGATTTAAATGTGGAATGTAAATCAACTGCCATGAATTCACTCATTTATAAGCAGTTTTATGCCACAGAAAGGAAACAACACAGAGCCATGAATAGCTTTCCACCACAAAATTCTGTTTATGTGGTATCCTGAAAAAGCCAAAACAATTTATATTTAACAGCAGAGGATGGCCATGGGGAGATTCAGTGACTCAAGACTTGAGCAAAATCTGGGATGGGCTGTCTTAGCAAATATACTATTAGTTAATTAATATTTGATGATTAACCCCTGAGGTTCAGGCTCTGCATCTTTCTAGGGAAGGAGTCAGCCAAAGAACAGCAGTGAGGGAAAGAGCTCGAGGGAATGAGCTTGAGAAATAGGTAGTGAAAGGACCAAGGAAACTAATGTCTCTTTCTTGAGGATACCTCTAGCACTGAAGAATAGTTGAGAATCTAAGGGATGGAGATAAGAAAGCACCTTTGTCAACCCAAGGGAGAAAAAACCCCACAAGTTGAGCCCTTGAACAGTATGAAATTGGCTGAAAAATATAATAGCTTTGAAAGTACTTTTATTTGCTCTGGGTTTGAGTCTTTAGGAAGCCATCACTTCGCATTTTCAAGCTTACCTCTACCACCTGGAGGTTAGAAATTTCATTAAAAAATATAGGTGAAGATGCTTCTGCAATCATTTGACTTCAGCCGTTAGCCCTTCAAGAAGATCCCTATAATGCTGAGGGTAAGAGTGTGATTAAAAGGCAAGATTCCCTCTGATCTGAGGAGGGGAGATGTGCCTTCACCTTGCAGCCCAGGCTCTAAAAAAGATAATTACTACCTCGCCATTAGTAGCATTATTAAGAGAAAAGCTGCTTGTCTCCTTGAGGCAATTTTTGCATGGTCTGAGGGCTGGGAGGTGCAGAACACGGGTGCCAAAGGCAGTCACAGCCCAGGGGGAGCACTTCAGGCAGGGCCTTCTGCACACCTGCCCTCCAGAGGTGGCCCAGCCTCCACAAGCAGGCAGCTTTTGAGCAGCCAGACACAGTGGCAAAACCAGGGGAATGAAACACGCCTGTCCTTGAGACCAGGGCCCCGAACTCTGGTTTGCCTGCCTCTTTGCCCTCATGGTGTCTGTCTAGAATTTACTTTGAACAGACTCAGTGCGTCAGGCAGCCCCCAGCGCCTGCCTGGGGGGAGCAGGTTTGCACCCCGGTGCCCATTCCAGCAGGTTCCTGGCGCCACCTCATGGCCACAGACACTTCCCTGGCATGGCTGGATTTGGGAAGAGCGGAGCGGTGGGTACACAGCTCCTGTGCACATCCCGGCGGGAGAGGAGGCCCATTTCCTCAGACTGTGTGCTCTTGGTTCAGTGCTCTTCTCACAAGCTAAATGGTTCTAAAGAGACCATTATCTCATCTATGACGGTGCCTTTTAGCAGACCAGACATTCTTCTGAATTCCTGTGTGTGAACAAAAGGACCAAATGCCAACTCCGCAGGCACATGTTTGTCTCTTTTGACCTTCCTTTCTACAGAAGAGAAGTCCAAGTGCGGTGGGCTGGAGGATGCCCTGCAGCAGAGGCCTAGTCTGGGTGTCCATCAGGATGTGGCTGCAGGACAGCTGGCCCTGTACCCAGCTCACCAATCCAGACACACTGTTTGACGCTGGCTGTTGAACACCAATTGAAAAATAAATCTGATTACTCTTTCCCTGAGTGCCTTGTGTCCTATAAAAGCACATCTCCTAGAAGATACCTGGTCTGGCTCTGAGGAGCAGGAGGAGATGGAGTGTCCCCTCCTGGTCCTGAAAGAGAACTGCACTACTGCCAAAAGCTCAATGAAATGCTGAAGATTCTCGTGTGAAATGACGATTCTGTGGCAGAAATGCCCAAGGTAAAATACATGGATCAGGATGTGAATTCTTCCCAACCTAGTGCTTTTATCTCAAGCTGCCCTTAAAACCATCTCCCCATGTCTCTTTAATCCATACTACTAAAACTCCCCCTTTCCCATAATGTTAAAAGCATCCAGCCCCTAGTTACAGACTGATTGTTCAAGGGTGAGGTCAAAGCCGAGTGCTGGGGTTGCAGAAGTCAGAGCAGAGCCTTCCCCACATGGGTATGACAAAGGTGACTGAGGATTTCTGCACGTTGGTGCTGGCAAGAAGGACACAGACTGTTGATAATATTTCACCACAGAGGCTAAAACATCTGCAATCCTGAAAACCCTGAGAAGCACCACAATGTTCTAGCATGCTGGACTCAACCTCCCAGTGCTTACAAATATGTCACATATGGAAGGAAGAACTATATGAATGACACCAGCCACAAAGCCAACATCCTATGTGACTTTTTAGCCACTTAGTCTGTGGCTGACCTAACTCAGTAAGGATTTTGTCCTTGCATGGAGAACATGCCTGAAGTTCACTGCTGTCACTGCTACAGATATGGAAAACACAGCAAGCCCTCCCGAACCACTTGCAACCTCAGACAGAGGTTACTAACAGTTTTCTCACTCAAATGAGGGAGACATGAAGTGTCAGAGTTCACAGAATGTGGGCTGCACATGCACTGTGTGGTCACCACACTCACCAGCCCCAGCCTCTGACAGTCTGTGGGTGAAGGGCTGGGAGGGCACAGCCAGGCAGCGTCTCCTTGTGCCACTCTCTGGCTCACGCCAGTGGCTTCTTCATAGGGAATGGGATAGGCTCAGGGTACATTATCCTCCTGATCCCCTGATCTACCTATCATACTCTTCATAAAGCAAAGAGCCACAAAACACATACACTGCACTGCAGAGAGACATGGGGAAAGGAAGCTCTGGGAGGAGTCTTTTAGTGGGAGACAACAGCAGCTCCCCAGAGGCTGTGCTTTGTGAGAAAGGGCTGAGGTTGAGCATGCAGCTGGGTGCTAAGGCACCTCAGCAGTGTCAGATGAGAGCCTGTGCTGGCTGGCCTCCTCTCACACCTGGGGGTTCGTGTCACTCAGCTCCTGTGACAGCCCAGCCCGGCTGCTCGGCCACGTGGCAGAGCCTTGGCATGGGAACTGCACAAGGACTGGTTCTGAGCTGGAGCTGTGAGTGCTGGAGCTGTGAGTACTGGAGCAGGGAGGCTTGTGCTGCTTCAAAGGCTCAGAAATAGCAGGGGCTGTTAAAGGTGGCTGACAATTAACCACTTGCCATACTAATCCCCCTGCACAGCAGCCTTCCTTTCTGTTGTTGTGGTCACAGCAAAATAATATTGATACGAACACACAACTGATACAAACAGACAAGGAGATTGCATGAAGCTGCTCCAGAGCAGACTGCACATCCCCTCCATGCAAGGTCAGAGCCCAGGGCAGGATCTGCCCTGAAACCTGCAGTATGCAGAGCCTGTAACGTGCACGTGAACCCTCCTGAACTCCAAAGAACACTGTGGGACTGCACAAATTTTAAACAAGTGGGAAAGGGTAAGCAGGCACCCTCTGTTAGTGAGCCAACATGCATTATGCAAACAGTCTGATTCTGCTCTCACATCAATTTTGCATCATTCCAGCTCATGTTTTTCAGAAGCTCGTCTCAGCTGACATCAGTGCAAGTGTTGGAACAAAAATAATGCTTATAGTACCTTTTCTCATTCAGTCATATCTCTAGAGAAAAATTTGTAGCAGGGCAGGGACCAGGCCCATGTTTCTCTTCTAGACACATTCTGAGCACTGAAATGCAACCCAAGAAGATGGTGTATGGTATGCACAGGTCACCCTGGCTCCAAAGTCCCCCGGGAACAAACTGCATGGGAAGTGAATGACATGAACAGAAGATTACCCCTTCACTGGTTTTCTGCAAATCTGAAGAAGTGTTTCTTGTGTCATTGCCTGCGTCCCCAGCATCAGAGCTGCTCTTATTTTCTTCCTCTTTGCAGTCCTTATCATCTTCGTCTCCAGGAGATTTCCGTGACTGCTTGGAGGATTTCTAAAATGATCAACAACAAAGTTAAAATTTAAAACTTACCTTCAGTCATAGAAAGACACTTCTGAACTGTGTGTGGAATACTGTCTGATCATGCGGTTCCCTGTTCAAGGTGAATATTGGGGAAGATAAGTGGGGTGAAAAGCATTTTTCAGGGGAAGTAGCTGGAGTTACTGCCATCAATAAAGTAAAAGGAGAAATTCTGTGTGTTCAGCACAGGTTGGCAGCTCAATTGACTGAAAGACAGACACAGTAATAGGAGCTGGGTATTAGTGTTGGGTCACCTGTAGGTTTTGTTAGTTAACGAAACAGATGGTGCCAGCCTGACAAAAGTTTTGATTAAACACAGAGATGTAAGATGAGAATAACATTAGCAGAGCTGCTTTCCATACTTTTTTTAGTGCTGTCAGCTTTAATATATTAACATTAAAGCCATGTGGAGCCAATACATCTTTTCTGCTCCCTTTATGTTATGCAATTCTATAGTACAAAAGGATAAATTGTGGCATTAAGCCACCATTTTCCTAATCCTCCGTTTGCCCAGAGTCTTCTGGAAAGAAGATGGTAGACCAGACCTGAATTTCTAATGTAAAACACACAAAGGGGGTGAAATTACTTAACAGATTTTGTTCAGTAGATGAACCACAAAAATTCACACTCTCCCCCAATTTGAGCCTGGATCAGATTGTTTGCTTGATTCTTCTCATTTTAATTAGTTTTCACTTTCAGAAAAGAACAACATGAGCCACACTTCCCACAAATTTTTAAGTGAAGTACAGACCTGGAGGCACACACAGAACCAGAGGAAGTAACTATAATGTTGCTCCCTTTCGCCCAGTAAGAAGTCTGTCTGAACCCAAAGGTGTCACTACTCAGGTGAATACCTTCAGGAGCCATTGTGAGGCAGACACACACTCACGGCTTCCTCATCTACCTTGTTATTTGGACATTAACTGGGCTGGCAGGTACTACAATGCAGGTCTTTTACCTCCAAACTGAGCACCCTATTTCCTGCTTAATGAATTAGTTCCTCCTCCTTCCCATTCTGTATCCTGCACTGATGTATTTTACACTCAGCTACAAGAAGAACAGCTGAGCATATCTGACTCTACCAGATCTTTCAGCAGCTGGGGTACTCACACTGGAGATGGGAGAGAGAAGCTTGAATTCTCCTGGACAGGAACCAGACCTGAACTCATGACTCCCAGAGGGCACACTCCTAAGGCTTTTTTCATTCTTCATGGGGAAAGACCTATCTAAGATGTCCAAACCTATCAATCCATCTTTGCATGTATTTTCTTTCCAGCTCTTCTGAACTCCTTCCCATATTTTCACCTCCTCAGAGCGTGGGCATTAGAACAGGGCAGAGTATTTCAACTGTTCTCTCACCAAGGTTGTCTACAAAAGCAAGAGCATTTTGCCTATTGGAACACCACTGTTATGGCACTGGAATCAAAATGCTGAAGTAGAGCAAATCGTCATGAGGTGGACAGTAGTACAACTATATGTATATACGTTACATGTGTAACAATAGGAAAACTCAGAAGAGAACCTTTGAAGTGTAGGATTTTTTCCGTTTTGAGCCGGCTTTTTCATTCTTTCGTTTTCCTTTTCCATCCTCTTCTACCCGATCACCTTCCTCCTCACTGCTGGCATCTGCTGTATTTCCACCTTCTCCTTCAGTTTCTGATGAGCTCTGTTGCTGAATTGCCTTTAAAATAACAATAACAATAATAACATAGACAACAAAAATATTGCTAAAATCTATTACTTAATTTTTGTTCTGTACTGAAGATAGAAATACTGGAAATGGACAGCTTAAACTTCAGTCAGTATAGTCTGGAAGATCTCAGGTTATTCTTGCAATTATCAAGAAAATGGGCTGCAAAGGCAATTTTCTCAGTCACCACTTGAACACAGTTATCAGATGCAGATTCTGGGATAGCATGTTCTGAAGGGTTTACACAGAAACACAAGATCCGATAACAAAAATGTGTTTGCTGGAGAACTAAGGGCTGCTCGGAGGAGAGACCTGGCATGTTTAACTTCGGGCAAAACTATGGAAACTTTTAGACTTTGCCTGCAATAGGAGACACTTACTCAGGAGAGAAGATGTCTGTTACACCCCCCTAAAGGGCAAGATCTCTGTGCTTTGAAAAAGCAAACACTGACCAGAAGGCTGAGTGCTGTCTGACAGCCCATCTTCCACAGACTATTCACTAGATTTTTTTTCAAATACCCAAGTGTATGCAAAACATCTGTAGGGCTGAAAATATGAAACAGGAACTGAGAGGGGCAGCAGCTTTTCTGCAGGTGGTCTGCATCTCTGGCTTGTAAGGTTTTGTGATAATAATGTAATAGGTGTTTGCCTTCTTTTGGAGGTGATTTCTGCCTTCAAAGTACCACGTTTTTTTAATGAGAAAAGTTCTTTGGTTTTATACAGCCCACCAACTACTCTTCTCCCCCTCCAGCTTCACTGGCTTTCTGCTCTGGACACCCAACAGGGAGAGCTGTTGTACAGCAGCAACTCTCTACTAACAGCAGCTTAACTCTCCACCTCCTCACCCCTCGCAGCTTTGGCAGCTGTGTCCTACGTGTTATACATCACCAATGTAAAAATCAAAAGTGCAGTGACCTTAAGGTCTGTGTAAAATACACCGAGCCTGATATAAAAATAAACAACAGAAAGAAGAAGTCAGAAATTATTCATGTTTATACTGGAGTAAATAAAACCTTTCGTTTTTAATTCAACTAAATCTGCTGCAGAATTTTCCACTTCACCAGCCCAGAATATCACAGAAAGCAAAGGGCTCTGCAGCATGATTAAAGTTCCATTTGTCACAGCATGTGAGACTGTAGTTGTCCTTACATTACATGATTACCAAAGCTGTAAAACTTTCTTGCTCCACCAAAATCAGGACCTTCCACATCACTCATCCAATGTTCACACTGACAAGAAGTCTTCAAAGAAGAAAACAAGAAAGATAAGGAGGAGAAGATGGGAAAGTCATTTACCTGATATCCAGTAAACTTTACTCCAGGGTTGTTTTCTATTTCCCACAGGCCTTCATTAAATCCTTTTCGCTTGTTCGATTTCCCAAACTTATCTTTATATTCTTTATATGGGAAAAGGTCTTTGGGCCCCAGGAACGCTCTGCATTTTAACAAAGGTAGCATTCAGAAAAGGATTTAAAACCCTCCTCTTCAAAAAAATCAAAACATTAACACTGCAAATGTTTTCGCCATTCTTCTGCTCATTCCATAATTTCTTTTCCAGTTTTATGTATTTGTTTGTTTAATTAATTATTTATTTATTTGTCACACTGGCTTTAAGTTACTACTGTGAGTCTGATTTAATGGACTGGCTCACCATCCTGAGGTTTGCTGTAGCAAAATCATCTCGAGAAACAACTAAAACATGTCTCCTTTATGATATTAACTACTGCTGGGAACTGGCACTTGAACAGTTTATGAAAGGGATTATATGACGTAATTGCCTGTGATAGCAAGGGACCAAACTTCCAACCTTAGTGTTACAAATCCACAAAGGCCTAAAAATGCCATGTGAGCAGTTAAAGCATGTAAGTTGTGCCTAGGATCCACGGGCCAAACTTTATCCATGGTACTCTAAGACAGAAAAAGCAGTGGCATCTATTATTATCTATACTGCCAGTAAGCCTGGGAGCTTCTTTTTTGGAAAAAGCCCCCCACATACTAAATTCTGTGCAAACACAATAAAAATGCTCTTTCCCAAAAATCTTATAATTTCATATAAGACAAAAAACAATGGATGAATATAGACACATGAGTAATAGAAGGAAACAATGAGACACACAGGGTGCTTGTGGCCAAATAGTTTTTTAGACAGCACAGCAAAGGAGGGATTTTGTGCTCTGCTGCTGCCTAAGTCAGCTATGCACTGGGCCAACTAATTTCAGGCAAAGGCACCACAATGCAGGGAAAAATAATTACAAAAAAAGAAAAAAAAAAAAAGCAAAGCGATGATTTATCCTGCTTTTTCTACATATGTTACAGTAAAACTAACTTCTTCTATAAAACTTTAGAAAGCATGACTTTCTTTTCGGGGGGTATCTGCATCTACTGTATTCTGTATCATGGTATTGAGATGGCTAATCTCAAGTTAAATTAAAACAGTGATGGCAAAAAGACCTCTTCATTCCCATGTGGAAGATTCTGTGTCATCGATGACTGGAGCTGAGCAAGTCCCAGTGTCCTTCACTGTCCTACTTTCCTGATGATCTTTGCAATCACCGTGGGATTGTGGAGCTCCACCATGCACAACACATTTATTGTTGTAACCTCACCACAAAGTTGGGAAGTTGCCCTTTTTTGCAGATGGACTTCTGAGGTACAGGGATTTGCCCAAGGTCAAACTCAAACTGAGATTAGAGTACAGAGGAAAAAACAGCTATCTTCAGTCTCAGTCTAATACCTTAATCACAGGATCACATTTCTTCCTTGCTGTAAACATTATTTCTGATTAATGCCTGATTTATGCCCAGTATTTATGAATGTGTAAAGTTCCATTCACTTAAATCATCCCACTGGCCAAGAAGTTGGCCAGTGCAGAGCCAACTGGTTGCTAAAGGAATCAGATGACAAGTCCCTAAGGAACTTCCTTCTAACTCCACATGAGCATGGGATTCACACTCAGTTGGTTCATTGAGAAATATTTCAATTATATAATTACAAAGCCAAGAATGCATTTCTACCTGAAAGCCAAACAGTGATTTCCAAACTAACAGATGTCGCTTTAATATTAAATACTACAGTAGAGCAAGGGATCTGAATAAATTATGTTATCTATCCTTCTTCTAATACTAGGAGATGTCTCCTTGTTGTCAGAAACACATACAAACAGTTCTAACACAAATAACAAAGGAAAACTGTATGAAACTTACCATGAGCTACCTTAATTTAGCTCAACAGGAATGTATGGAAATGTTTCCATGGCCTTTTATGTATGGTAAACACTGAAAAACTGCCTACATCTTTGTTTGAAATACATTCATTGCCACTGGGAGAGTATAAGTTTCCACTGCTCTGCTATAAAACCAAGGCGCTGCAATCTACAGTTCATTTTTAACAGTTAGGCTTTTTAAATTATTAAGGTAGTAACTACAAACTGCTTTCCTTTTTCAGAATAAAAGTGGTCAGAATTTTTCTCATAAAATGTTTCTCAAGAATGATGTTTCCATTTAAAAAATAATTAGATTTTGGTTTCTGATTTGAAAGCATCATAAGTTTATTTGAACTTCATTCTTTTCAGATTATTTTGCGACAGTGGTAGTAGATTGCAATATATCAAAATATCAATTTGTTTCATTTCAGCAATGGGAAGAAAGATTTTAACTAAAGAGAGGCTATTATGAGCTTTATTAAGCAGAAACGGCCTTTAAAAATCTTTTTAAATTGTGATCTATGAGATATGGGTCTTATCATGTTCCGAAAATACTAAAATTCAAAAATAAACAATAAATTTTTAATACAGCTCCAAGCCTCTAATTTTGAACTAAGATATCAGAATTTCATTTTTTCCAGTTTTAAAGGAATTCTAGAAAACATGTTGCCTGCAAATGGGGAAGGAAAAGTTTTAAAGTATTTCATGCAAAACGGAAACTCTGATAATTTTTTTACCTACCTCAGATATAGTGTAGAGACATGTACATGATAATCTTGAAACTCTGTACTTTGTAGCAATTACTACCAGACCTAACTTACCTTCTGTGTTCTGATTCCTTTTGTTTCCTATGAGCTCAGCCAGCTCAGTTCTTCTATCACTTCTGTGAGCTCCATCCTACAATATCCCCCGCACAAATCTCCCAGGAATGCACGTATTTCAAAGCTCTGTGAGGACTGCGTAAGACTCCAGGGTCTGCTTCCTTTCATATCACAAACCACCAAGCGAGTTCTCACACAGGACATGAACTCAAACGTGTCCAAATACAACAGCTTGATTTCTGCTATCATGGACATCCAAGTAAAAAATTTTTGCCCCTGGCTCTGAGCTCAGATGACCTTTAATAAATTCATGCCAACATGTTTCTTTACAGGCAATACAGGCTTTTATGCCTAGACCATGGTACACCATGCAGGCAGCAGCATTCCCATCTACTTTCAGGTTTCACTTCCATTTAACACAAATGTGTTGGGCTCATAGGACCTATCTCTAGGCTCCCAATGGCTCCTGTCAGGATTTGTTCCAATAGAATCAGTAGAGGTGATGTTATCTGCAGTGGAAGAAGACATTTTCAGAAGAAAAGATCATGTTCATTCACTTACGTTTCATGAGTCCCAAAAAAGAAGATGGGGTATTTATTTGCTGGAGGTTTCACAGCTCCTTCAGGGAGTTCATCAATCTGTAAGACAGGAAGCAGTGGAAAAAGGATTATTCCCAAAAGTGATGTCCTTCATTCAAGAATCCCTACCAAGCCATGGAAGTGCTGGCCCAGGTATCCCGCAGCCCTGGGAGGTCCCACTGTGTGCTGGGGTGGGGAAGGGGAAACAGCTGCTGGTTTTTCAGGCAGACAGGTCAGATGAAGTCAGCATATGACTGAAACACTACAGGGAGACAACAGAAGACCCAGGAGAAGGCACAAAGTTTTAAAGATTTCATGGGCACTATAATACACAAAGGCAATAAACCCAAGTCTGCTTAATTTCAGCGTTAACTTCAGATGCTGCCTCATCAAAGGCACTGAAGCTCAGAGGGTAATCCTGCCTGTCTCACACAGCCACCTCAATAACTTCTGCAACAAATGGGGAACAGATGGTATCTCTGAGACTCTGCAGCTGGAAAACTGGACAGTCTCTCAGTGGTTCTTCCCTGTGATTATGGTGGCACAGAGTGTAAAATGAATAATGCATGCCAGGGAGTAGGGCCAGGGACTCTTCTTGCCCTACAGCATCCTGTTTTTCGTCACCGCGCCCCTCTGTACTCTCTCTCTTCTATCACATTTTATCCCTGGCCTTGTATTTCTCAAGATACAGCTGCAGAGAAGCAAAGAGTGGGATGGTGAGGGTGTTCTCCTGAGATATAGCTGCTATTAGGACAAACTCCTCAGGTTGAGCAGGGCCCTGACCCCTTCTCCTGATATCTGAGTGAGAGCGTCGGTTGTGAGGCAGGAGGTAAGGCCCAGGACTTATTCTTGTCCATATCTAATTTTGCAGTCCTCTGCAATAGAAATAAGAGAGTCCAGGTGCCTACCCACATAAACCAGAAACACAGCACAGCTTTAAGTAAGATCTAAGAGCCTGCCTTCCCAGAAATGGCACTTCTGATCATATGTGGGTGTATGAAATTAAGTGTCCAGAGAACTCCCTGGCTAAAAAAGAGCGTAATGAACCTAGATATCCATAGGGCAGCACCAGTGAGCAGGTGAAGGGTTTGCTGCCCGGTCTAAGGCAACTCAGTCTCAAAATAAGCATATCAAATCCTGCCAAATGTCACTGCAACTGAGAGCAAAGTGCTGACATAACAATGCTACACAAAACCTGCTCCTCAGCAGCACACAGGGATGGAACCTGCATGTTTTCACTCAAGAGGCCAGGCCCACATGTGCTTTCCTTCTCTTTTGTTGTCGAAGGACCCCAAACACTGATTTCTTGTTGATTAATAAGCAACAGATTGTTTTCAAAGGATGTTCTCTTTCACTGTAAAGCATCTGCTGGCTACATAGCTCTCAAAGGAGTATGAGCTTTCGTAAGAATTCAAGTCCTTTTGGTCTTTCTGCAAGGACACTCCTTGGGGATGGAGAAACGAGAGCCACATGTGGAACTGGACTCCTTTCTGCAAAAGAAATTGATGCCTATCTTTTAGATCTATGTGGGACGTTCTCTGAAGCTTCACCAAAATCAGAGGAACTAAGAGCACTTCCAAACCATTTCCTGTCTCTTTCCTGTGGCACAACTCAGGGGTGTGGATGATGGAGCTCTGACACACTGGGCAATGTGTCACCATGCACTCCCTGCCTGGCACAGCCGGCAGGAGACAATGTGTGATGGTCAGAGGTGTCACATGCCTTGTGGGCACAGCAGTTACCCAACTTCTTTTAACTAACTAAGCTAATCAACTGATAAATAAGAAGAGAATCTATTCTTTAAATGCACATTGAAGGAAGATACATGTTGGTGGAAGATGAATGCATGCATTCACTTTCAGCTCATCTGTGTTTAAGAAGGAACTGAAACAACATGACAGGCTTTCTGGTGTCCTCTTCATCATCAGAAATACATGGAGGAAAGACTATTTTAGAGCTCAACATTTTCTGACATTAAGTACTTGTCTTTTAAGTAAGTGCCCATAATGTTGCTATTTGCTCACTAATTCATGACTACATACAGGTATTAGGCTATAAGACTGATAAAAAGACTGCAGGGGAAAAACACCAACATGTCCCACCCTGCAAAACATTTTATGCCTCCTGAGAGGTGGAAGTATCTACGTGTCAGACCAAAAAAGGCTGTGCTGGCAGTTTACCAAGCACAGGGGTAACACACCTCCACTGTCTGGATGCCATAGCCATCCTCCTCTTTATTACAACAAGATGTCCAGACACCAGATCCCAGAAAAATGTGGACTCCTTTGACTGAGATGAACAGTGTCTGCCGGGACTTGAGTGCAAATCTGATTTGGTCACTTGAAACACGGTGCCAGTTCTGGGCTGCATTACAGAGCAGCACAGTCCAGTTACTGCCTCAGCGCTTTCAGAATTTCTCATGAAATAAAGAGAACAGCTGTAAATGATCAGTAAAGGGGAGGAATGAAGACATGCTTAGTAGGGAATGCTGATCAGAAGGGAACGGAGATCTTACATCACACAACGTGCTACGCTCCAAAGCAGCAAGGATCTTCTCCTAAGTGATATCCCAAGTGGAGTTAAGCCTCCTGTCTTATTCCCAGCACTTAATACTGTTAGCTAAGGAGCAGCACCAAATCAACAAAGGACAGCACACACATCTGTCACGTAGGTCACCTGCTCCCCATTTCTTGGCATATTTCTTTATTTATCCAAGTATCCCCTCTGACTATGTCTCATCACAGGAAACCATAAAAAAGCTTTTCATAGCTTTCCAGAGTTGGCATACACATACAAATACAAGCAGTATAAATCTGCACTAAACAGCTCAAGGATAGACTGTTAATGCTCCCACTCTAACATTTCACTTTCCAGCTGAGGTCAAGACTTTTCCTGCCTTCACTGATGTTGCTGTGAGCTCCCCAGCTCTCAAGCTTATGTTGCTAGTACTGTAACAAAGTTGGATATGGAATGACGGTGTTATCTTAGGACCATTTAACTCTGTGGCAAAAACTCCAAGGAATTTAGTGAGGGATGAGACCCTCTCTGCCATTAGGAAAGATCTCTTTCCTTTTTACCTGTTTCACGCAAATCCCTGCATTAGACACTGTGAGAGGAGAGCTTTGTACAGTTCACCCATTCCCAGAGAAGCCACCTTAGCCCTCTGTGAATGTGCAGCCCCTAAGTGCTTGTTTAGCTGCAGAACAACCCCAGCACTCCAAGATGATTGCTGCTGCTTTGTTGTAGCAGAAAGCAAGCAGTACAAGCAACCATACCACAGCCTCCTGGTGCTGCAGTCAGTCACAATTTATTCCCATTCTACAAGATGTTTTGGTTAAATATGCTGCAGATTTGGATCCGATATTTTTCCCCATATCAGAAAGATCAAAGACAGACAGAGAGAAGGAGGAGGGAGAGACAGAGATTGAGCGCATGAGCACGAGAGCAAGAAAAGCATCGCTGCTTCAAACCAGGAACAAAAGAGAAGTGCACCCATACTAGGACACAGTGTTGTAGTCACAGAAACCTCACTAATGACTAAAGCATCTGTCTATCAGAGATCCAGACTACGACTGCATTTTGCTCCTGGAAGGAAACAAACAGATTCTAAAGTACCCATTATAACCTGCAATCAAACACGATCTCCCTCCCCTCCTGAACCAGAGCAGACGTTGGGCTGGAGCTGCCGCAGAAATCAGTGAGAGCAGTGCATGGCGTGCAAATCTGATACGTGCATCAGCCACACCATGGGCAGCCGCTTCAATTATGGCTAAAATTAAAGCAGGTGGTTTCAGATTTCGAGTTTTATCCCCTTAGCTCCCGTTGCTGTCATCTGCTTAATGAATAACAATTGCTTTCTTTTTGCACAACCTCAGCAGAGCTGCACTGCCCAGCATTTGTTTGCCAACCAAGCAGCAGAGCTTTAAAGATGTAACTGTGGGGTGGTTTTTTCATTTTCAGTAAAAAAATGCCAGGCTTCTAGGGTCAAGAACACAGAACAGAAAATTCACTGGACCTCTCAAATCAGAGCAGGGCTTTATCAAATGGTGTTGCTAGGGTCTACCAGTGTGCAAGCAAGAAATCCTTCAGGACCCTTACATCGCAGTTTACAGGCTAGGATGTATATGCAGCCCGAATATTTTGCTCTCGGTGGTGCTGAGTAATTCCTGACTTCTCAGGGAGTATTTCCCGCTGGCTGTCACGGGCTGGGTTTGGCAGCACTCACATTGCACCGCTCCCTTCCCGGTTGCCATGAGGTTAAGGACTCTGGGGAGAGAGGCGCTGGCTGGGTGGGCTGGACTGGCGCTGCAGAGCCATAGCCCAGCGAGAAGGACGACAACAGTGACTCCCAGAAGCACAAATCAGCACCGTGCCTGCCTGTGGGATAACGTGGCATATTCCTGACAGGCGGAGGAGCTCCCTGGGAGGGCTGGTGCAGAAACAGAGGAAGCTGCACCCCCTCCCGGGTGTTCTGCTCTGCAGAGCTCTACATTCCCTGCAAAATGGGAAACATGTCTCTCTGAGGCACGGAGAAACCGGCAGGGCTTTGTCTCTGCTGTTCGGGCACAGCAGCTTTCTGGGGAGGCTGATGTTACTGCAGCAGTGGAGGAAGGGGCAGCTCTGCCCACCAAGGCAGAAGGGCATTCCAGATGTGTCTCCTTCCACTTGAAGGGGCAGCAGGTGTCATGTCGAATGGCATCACAAAATCTCTGCTGTGGATGAGCTGCTGTTCAGGAGCAGGAGTGCCAGGCTGTAAGGGTGGCTTTCAGACCAGACTCTATTAACATTCCAACAGAATTTTACACTGAAATAAAAAAGGTATTATGCAGAAATACTGATCAGGTCCCCATGTACAGAAAAGAAAACTTCACATCAGCATGCAGAGATGCTTATGTGGGCACAGAAACCGCAAGAACAAGTCCTTTTATTTTGCAAAAAGAGGGAATTAAAGCTGCAGAGCAGTAATCACTGATGGTTTTGACATACTGTAAATGCCTTTGATTGGCAAAAGCACACAGAAGCATTGCCGAGATCAGTATCTCCCACTGAAATCCCTGGAGTCACTGCACAGCAGTCGAGCAAAGGCCTATAGTATTTTTGCTGGAAAGTGGTTCAAGTTGCTTATTATTGCCCAACACATGCAAGCAGCTTGATCTTTTGCAGTTAGCTTATTAGCAGAACTCTAGATGGATAAAAGCAATACTCTTCAAAATCCATTATTAAAATAGGATATTTTGCTTTTCTGCAACGTTTTTATTCCAACGGATTTATTATGCTTTTTAATAGCTAATGCTACTGGAAGTCAGCAGCATGGCAGTATATTTTCTAAACCATTATTTAAAATACTGTTCTGCAAAATGTAAAATATTAATTTTTTTTTCCCTAGAGGATCCTAAAATGTAAAAAAAAAATAAAAATAAAAAAAATCCAACCTGCTTCAAGCTAAAAACTGTGACTCAGATTCTGTAGTACTTAAATTGAAGAGCAATCCAACTAAAGCTGATTGGAGACTGCTGACTTTTTCTCTCATTTATCAGGACTGATATATGAAGCAGAGCACAACTCCCCAACGCACACCACATACCTGAACTCCTAGTGTGGAATGCTGGCATATGCACTTTTTCACCCATTAAAAAAGATAACCCTGTGAACGGTGAGACTAGAAGCAGAATCCAACTTAATAAGGTGGAACTGCACAGCTACAAAAGTAAAAATTAAAAAAGTCTCTGGGCATGGAAGAGTGCCACCAGCAAAAACAAAAAGCAAAACAAGATTAAAAAGAGCAGAGCATACTTTTGAGCACTGCTGAAAATGGCTGAAGGGTATCCTACAGACAGCCAGAAATGACAATATAAAGACATCAGTCCTCCTGTTTTTTTTTTTTTTCTGTGCATGCTCAGGACCTCAACGAGATAGAAGACAATGAAGGGTTAGTTGGAGTCCAAACAATGCTGGCAGCAGTGTCTCACTAGCAAAGATCAGCAGTCTTGCAGCTGAGTTCAGCCCCTTTACATCCCTAATTAGCAGCATATTTTTAAGACAGAAAGTTGAAACACACTTTCTGCAGAGCTGCTTTAATCTCCAATATGAAAACGGGGCCAAAGCTTAGTTCTGCGTGACTGGTATCTATATGCATGACTTCGTAGATAACTGATCTATTCATGTGATTCGAGTCCTCTGTGCACTTTTGGGGCTGGTGGGCAGAAGACTGTCAGAGGGGGAGACTTGGGGAACACAAAGACCAGTCCTATCTCTGCCACTGGCCTCTGGGATGACCTTGCCCTCCTCACTGCATCTCCTTCAGTCTCACTTTTACAAACAGGGACTATGGGACTGTTCTCCCCATAAAGCACTTGAGGTCCACTGCTGAAATGAGAGGTATTACTAGTAACACATACTTAAAGCTCTCTCAGAGTTGCATTTCAGGTTACCAAACTGAAATCCTCCCAGGGAGCACACCCCAAAGTCAGACTGCTGCAAAAATGCTCCATGTTCTCCAGATGAAGTGTTTCCCTGCCACTGTGAGTGAAGCAATGGTGCTACCACTGGGATTCTTTTTTTTCCAGTCTGTTCCCTAAGGAAAGAAAAGGATGTGATCACATTATTCTCAGGCTGACTTTTACCTGCAATAACTCAGGGACACATCAGACAATTTTGCCAAACCAGAGAAAAGGAGAAAGGCCAAAGAGATATTAAGTTTCCCCATGTTTTGTGATAAATAGGCTGTCCAACAGAAGATGGGCAGACAAGTAGTCCATATGCTGAGAGACAGCTTGCAGTGCAGGCTCAACCAAAACATCAGACACTAGGAAATCCACACAAAGGCAAGCTAGAGAAAAATAAACTTCTTAAGTTTCATGGCTCACAGAATTACTTTTTATTTGTGTATAGGTGGGGAGAGGTTGTTTATTTTAAACAAATATTGCGAGTTCTGAGGAGGCATTTAGCATTTACTTTTCTTCCCCTAAGCACAATGAAGCTTGATTCTTCCTTTGTCTGAATTATTCCTCAAATATCAAAATACTGTTTGCAATGTACGTCCACCCAAGCAAACCAGAGTGAGCTCACTAACACCAAATGAAAGCAGTTTCTGATGACAAAATTTGGTTATCCTTTAGCATCTTAGCACAAATATTTTCATCTTGAAATATACAAGTATGCAAGAAATGCAAATAAAAAATGTGTTTGGAAGACATACAGCAAATAAAAATTAATCAGTTAAGACATCAATAAATGAGAAACTTTAGGGACTGGACATTCACAAACAGACATTTCTGTCCTGTCACTCTCTTCTTATAAGCCAATGGGACACGAAAAGTTATATCATCTTCCTCCCCAAAGTGCTGAGATAAACCCTGCCTCCTCCTGCATCTCATCTGCTAGATATGCGGTATAAGAACTCTTTAGATTGCAGAATATTTTTTACCCTTCCAATATTTACACTAGAATTTTACTATTTAATTGATTTTGTTTGGTTTTAAGAATATTATATTCATGAGGTAGGATTTTTTGGCCAGTCAACTTGATTAAAACCTTTTCACTTAGATGCAGCTGGCCTAGAGCGTTGACATTTGGTCAAATACACACAAGCACATATCCAACGCTCCATATTCCACTGTCCAAGCTTTTATTAAAAGAAGTGTTGCTAGTCCTTATACTCATTTTGGCACACTTAAAGCCAAGAGGTAGGCAAATTTTTGGAAGATTGCAGTCTCCTAGACTTGGCTGGCTTAATTTACCATTTCTTTTCCAATTTACTTCCCCAAAAAGTCAGTTAAAAAAATAGGATTGACACAATATTTCCAGGCTGAAGAATGCAGAGCCTCCCTGTGCAGTATTTGGTTCAGCTCCCCACAAAACACACAAAACCCTGTTGACACTACAGCTTGTGGCTAAAAATTGTTTTGAGTAAGGAAACGTGATCGATGGAGATGGCAGGTCCCAGAACACAACCTCCAGTTTGGACAGGGTGGACACACACACACCTAGGGACAAAGAAGGGAACAATGTTCACAAGTACTTCACCTGTTGCAGCCCACGGGCTCCTGCCAGGGAGCATTCAGGCTGGAGGCTCTGGAGGTTCCACTATTATCTGGGCCTTTGGGTACAGAAAACCTTCCTGCTTGTCTCCTCTGTGACCTGTTTTCTTACTGTCAGTTGCAGCTGAGGGATATATCAGGGGACTGAAACACTCCTGGCCACTGAACAAGTGCCTACATATGAAAAATGCTTACTGTTACCTGGGAAAAGTACACAAAATCTTTGTCCCTTGAAAACACATTTTTAGTGTCC
This sequence comes from Cephalopterus ornatus, assembly GCA_013396775.1. Taxonomy (NCBI): domain Eukaryota; kingdom Metazoa; phylum Chordata; class Aves; order Passeriformes; family Cotingidae; genus Cephalopterus; species Cephalopterus ornatus. The sequence continues at coordinate 445,904 of VZRE01005362.1, read as the reverse complement.
TGTAACCCTCTGAGTTTGGGTGTAACAGAAGAGATGAGAGTACAAGCGTCCTACCAGCCCTCTAGAGGGAATGGAGACACAGCCAAGCATGTATTTGTCTTCATTATGCTGCTCTCTGTGGACCCACAGAACATAAAGACTCGCGGTCTTAATGTGTTCACACCAGAACACCTATTTGCAGGATTTAAGCAACTACTTCAAACATAAACTTCTGTCTCACAGGATCATGAACTAATTTGCCCTATTACCTACCCACCTATGTGCAGGCTCAGGCTGGCTGCACCAGCTGAGCTGTGTACACAGCGCAGCAGCCACACAAACAGGATCCTCTGCAGGCACCGAGCCTGGAGGAGGTGACACTCCAGCCTGGTGCTGGGGACTGCAGAAGCACAGGCAGGCCCAGAGCACCAAATCACAGCACTTAGAGTGCTCAAGTGAAGGTGGTGGACTGGGACTCCTGAGCAGGGGAGAGGTCTCAGTCCATATTTTGGGGCTATGGGATAAGTCTAACCACGGAGCATCACCGGCACACAGGCCAATTATTTTGTTGTGATGCAAATAACACGTACAACAACAACATGTATGCAATCTGGAGGGAACGAGAAGTAATGAAATCTAATTGCAAAGGCAATGAAATGGAGTGATTTGCAATCATTTTGCAAAGGCAGGCTTTCCCGTTTACTCTGCTGACAAACTCTGAACTGGTACCTGCAGAAAGGCTCAGTGTCTTATGGACACAAAACATCCAACAACTGTCTGTAAATAATTGCTTCCATTGCTCCACACCCTCAGCTACCATCTACAGCACAAAGCAACCAATTAAACACACAGACTTTTGCTAAGATGAAACTTTTGCCTATGTCAACTGGGCCGCTAAAGCTGTGCAAGGAAAAGAGATCCATGGAGTCACAGTGGTCTCTGTGCAGCACTTGGACCCAACTTCGATATTTTTACTGGGTTTCCTTTCAACCTCTGCTCGAATTTCCAGAAGCTGTCATTACAGTGTCAAATACCTTCTTTGCAAAGTCCCTCAGCCTACATTAAACTCTTAGGAATTTTAATCTGTCTGCCTAAAGAGACTCAGGAACAAGTTTTTCCAAGCCAAGTCATACCCCTCCCCACCTGCCTGTGTTTCTGCTTCCAAAAGCTCAGAATGAGAGTTTTCATTTAGTTTTGACCCAAAATGTAATGTTTCTGAAATTTACTTAGGTAGTCCCTTAAAGATTAACAACCTTATTTATTAAAATGAACATTTTCCTAAGAAGTAGCCCCCCCCAAAAAATAATCTCAAGCAGCAGCTGACAGGAATGAGAGTCTTTATATTAAAATATACAAGGCACTCCATTATGTACATGCTGACCTATGAACTTACACCCTAATTACTAAACCATGTTAGGAAAAAAATAACTCAAATGAAATAATGAAAACATCAAAGACAAAAAGATGTATTTTTAGAGATGTAAGTGGCATTAATGTCAGAGATAAGATGAATACATCAATATGGTAGCAACCAGATTTGCTAGGGTGGCAGCCCATTATTATAAGAATATATTTTACATCAAAACCACTAAATATGAGTTTTAGGCATGTGAGTACTCTCTTTTAATTCACATGGATTAATCATGGGCTTGAAGTTGCCTACGTGTTTATATACTTGCAGAATGAAGTTAATCTTTTTAACATCCTTTCTTCCTATCCAATATGTGAAGTTGAAGAGATATATGACGTACATGTAAGTGTTTTTTATTACTCTCAAATAACCTCTCAGAATATTGAGTTGCCATGATCACAAGTGACCTAAAAAACCTAGTAACTGAGCTGCAGTTATGTTGCAGATGCCACAAAGTTTACTCCAGTATCTTCTTTCTTCCTCTGATTTTCTCTAACTTTTGTTCTCTAAACAAGACCAAAGACTTCTGGCCATCACTGTTTCTCATTTCTATACCAGACCTGAAGAGGCAACCAGAAGATTAATTTTAAGGATACAGACTGTCAAGGAACAAATTACATGTGTGGAACTGTACTATCTCTTTTCCCACATACATTAATAGTAAATTTTTAAAACACTTCACCTATTAATCAGGGATGGCCTCCAGACTAAGCATGTTTTAAAAGGTTACCATTTTGTTTTAAAAAGCAACTATAAAGGAACAGCATATTACTCTAACTCATATTGTGCAAATAAATGGGAAAAGACAATTAATTAGAAATAAAGAGGACTTGGTCAGTGATACACATATCTGGAGCTAGAAAGAACATTACAACTGCACATATACATTTATCTTGGTATCCAGATTGCATGTTTAAACACACCTCATACAAATCAACAAAACCCAACCAAAAACTGTTCAGCCAGTATTCAAAACTTTAATTCTGTCACTCGCCTTTACTTTTTAATGCATTGGTGATGACACAGGATGTGTCCAAGCCATGCTTCACAACCAAAGAGTTTTAGCTCACACTGCTTTTACCTGTCAAGATCCTCAATTCAGCCTCACATGTGGCACTCATGATGTCATCCTTTTCAATAAATCTGCCTTGGCACCCACCCTGACACCATTCTCATTATACCAGGTTGCTTCATTGCTGACGTTTGACAAACAAGTAAACTAACACCATCATCCAGCAGCAAACGTTTCAGAAAAAGTATAAGCTTGTCATTAAAAAATTGTTCTTTTCGCTCCCACATCTGCTAAAGAAGCTGGCATTTCTTCTGAACATATTGCCACTAAAATCCTTATTATTATGGGCTTCTAGAAAGTTAACAGCTAGAGGCTTGATCATGCAAGCACAGCTGGGCATACAGTTTGGTAGCATAAACAAAGCCATTGTCTTTGTATGATCAGATCCCAGCCAGCACAATAACATGGCAATTATATACACAGGTGAATCCATTCATTTGTAAGGCGGGAGATGGCATAAAGCATCTTCTAAAAGATAAGGAGAAAACATTCACAGCATTTTAATGCTGAAAAGCACCGTCTGACAAACGTATCTTCTCTAATCTGTTTTCATCCTTTAACAAGGAGTTCTTGTCATTTTACCAGAAGTACCAATTCAAAAAAATCTGTTCACAAAACTGACCCACTACCTTAAAAACAATAAAAAGCTCCAAAGCAGAGTCTCTCAAATAATTGCAAATAAAACAAAATATTAACAGATAGAACAAGCTTATTACTGGTGATATATCTTTGCAGACATTAAAATTCTAACCTCAAGGCTTAATAACTTTATTAACTTAATACTACCTTCTTCTACAAGCTGTGATAGAAATACTGACTGTGACAAAGAAAAATAAAATTTGCACAAGAGCAAGATTTTGAAAAAGAACTCCTGATAAAAAGCAGCAAAAGGGGTACCTGAAAATGTGTACATATGCAAGTCACCTGATCCAGACACCATATGAAAAGAATTATCTTTTGAGTTTGCTGCACCACTAGTATCTTTCAAAAGCCCTGGTATTTGGAGAGGCACTGCAGTAAGGAATGTCATCTTTTATTTTTTTCTTTTTTAAGATGAATGTCTGCCTTCTCCCTTAGGCTCTGGTCCTACTTTATGTTTCTACAGGCACGGCAGCACACATGTAAGCAGTTTTATTGAAATCAAGGACTCTTTATGCAGTTGAACTCATTCGTTGCCTTTGGGACATGGTCTTTAGAGAGCAAACTAATGGGATAGGTATCATCTTCCTTCTGCTATTCCATAACAGCCAGGACAGAAAGCCTCCAGCCACGCAGAGGATCTGTGCAGGGTTACTCCTAGAACACATGAAATGCCCAGGCCTGTGCCTGCTGGGGGATAATGAAACACAGCAGAAATGGTGCACTGCTAAGAACACAGGAACCTCAGTTCTGCAAACACTTCCATATGTGATTAATCCTGAATGAACGCTACTTAATTGGATTCCAGATAATGGTGTCTGAAGAAATCCTTACAGAAATACAAATTTACACTGGCTCAGATGGAAACTGTGACATCTGGGCTGAAAATCAACTAGCAACTAATTAGTTTAAGAAAAAAGATGATAAAAAGATGCCAGTACAGTAGGACACAATGCCTAGTGTGGGATGCCTTGCTTAGGTGTATTTCCTGCCAGGATCTGCCTCCCTTAACACTTTTTTTCACGTTCTGGAAGAGGCATTTGGGACAGCAAGGTGGGAACCTCTGCAGATATTCAGGCAAAGACAGTTTTTTATGCTTGTAGGTGTGTATGCAGAAACACGCAGTCACTTCCTACACCCAGTGATTGTAAACCCAGTGACAACTGACTCACAGTCCTGGGTCTGTGAGAAATACGAGCTGCAAGTAAACTGAAACTCAGTCAGTAAAAGGAAAAGCCTAACACATCTGGGAAAAGGACTGGCAATGTCAGAGAGAGAAAGCTGGAAGCGGCAATACTATGGGAAGCCAGCAGTGGACCACAAGATACATTCAAACAACCAACGTGCTGCAAAAGTCAAGGCAATCTGCAGCAATCCCCATATACAAACACAGGGCCTGCCAGGGAGCAGGCAGAGAACCCCACGTGGTGCAACTGCACCCGGGAGAGCGATCCAGGCTCCGTGCAGGATATGGTCACACAGGCTGGGGACATGTTGCAGGAAGCTAAAGAAAAATACAGATATTTAGGGCAATGCACACACCAAAAGCAATCAGTAGGACTGGCAGGATTGATTTACATACAGGGTTGAGTAACAAATTCAATCCCAAGGAAGGCAGGCCATGGACAGCTTCACTTTTGCAATGGGGTGCAAAACACACCCTTCCATGTCTGCTGGCTCTGGAGCCACCCCATAGCCATCGTGCTTGGGTGGTCTCTGCACAAGGTAGGAAAGAAAAAGGCAAAACTCAAGAGAGGGAAGGATACAAACCTCCTTTCAACACCCACTGCTCTGCTTCCTGGCATCACCTGACATTGCTTTGTCAGGACAGTCAACCCATGGCCCAAGATAATCCAAACACTCCTCCATCAGTGCCTCCTTCCCTTGTTCCCACCCCACAGCTGCTGCAAGGGAAGACACTAATAGTGCCACAGAAAAGGTGAACCATAAATGCCCTACATCTGAATTTTTCCCAAAGGATAAGTGGAGGAGGAGCTGGGGAACTGCCTCCTAGTTACCAAACAATAGGTTAGGGACTCGGGTAACAGCCAGGAATGGAGACCTGGATTCTTTATATGGAGGAGACTCCAGATGAGGAAAATAGCCCGTCCTTCAGGAATTAAAAGAAGGGGTTCACAGTATCCCTTTCACACTGTAAAATACAAGATCTGTAGAGCTGAAATAAAAATAGCAAAAAAGAGCTGGTTTAATTTAATGACTTTGGATGCAAAACACTTCAACCTATCAAGGGAGTAACAGCAGCTATAGAATTGTTCTTTGCAATGATAGCATTTGCTCCTCTATCTGTACTTCCCTGCTTCTCCCACCTGGATTGCATCTCCAGATTGATGCTACATATCTCTGTAAGGTCACTCCCTATGTTATTATTAAGTTTCAATATGTACTTATATTTAGTACATTTAGTAATCCAGTCTGATACGGGATTGATTCCCAGAAATGGTTTGCATTATTGTGCAACTGTGTCTTGAGCTCTCCCAGACTTAGAAGTTTCTTCTACTCATTGCCTCAGCGTGGTTTTATTCTCTGTGTTGTCAGTGGCTCCACAGGTAGGTGCCTTCCAAGCCCAAGGAGAACAAAGTTACTGACTTTAAAGGCTGACACACTGTTTCCTAGTTGACATCGGCGACACCACAGCGATACTTGTAAGATCCCTACAGTCTGGAAGTTTTTCCTTCCTCCCCAGCCCTATTTACTCTGCTGAATGTAGGGTGTTTTGTTAACTGATACTCTTAAAGAAATTCTTTGGTGTGTGATATTCCTTGCCCCGTTTTCCCCCTTTTGTTACATTGTGCCTTCTATTCAAGCAGCCAAACCAGCGCTGGCAAACAGCCTCTCTCTAGGTTTTTTACACGTTGCTGCAAGGCAAAATAAACAGTTGTTTCCAGTTTGCATTGTAGGGGCTACAGATGTATTCTAATTAACCTTTCAGTCTGCGAATGGAAAGCTGAAAGAGATTTAAATGTACTTTTCTAAGGCAGAGACCAAAGTCTATGGACACCTGTCCTTTTTAATGTTGGGCTCTGTGCCGCCCAGAGCACAGTCCAACGTCATCTCCTCCCTTTATGTTGACTCTGAAGGCATTTTCAGATTTCAGCAAGGCTTTACAAAAGGCCAGGAGGCAGAGATAACATCCCCCTGAAATTCAAGGACATTATGTGTCTTTTTGGAGCAGCAATGATGCCAAGGATAATATTTGGGTTGACCTGAGACCATTTGAAGGATGGGGAACTTCAGAGCAGGGCAATAGGAACTACCTCATAACATGGGAACTTCACTGTTTTGTTAAGATGCTGCAGTATTTACTCAAATTTCTTACCTTCCTTTTGTTTTCTAGAACAAAAAATTAATATAAACAAACAAACAAAACCAAGGCCAGGTCTCATATACCCTTCAGGCAAAAGTATTATCAAGTCTGTCATATCAAATAGTCTGAGTAGAAGAAAGGAAAACTGGAAATGAATCTGCAGTTTATATCCAGATTTAGTATCAGGTTTAGAACTGGCTGCTACACAAATGAATGAAACAATCTCAGATGTGCAAAACCAGTACTGCAGAGACCTTCCCAAGAGGAGGAAGCAAGGATCTGTTTCCTTCTTTAAGATTTAGAAGCTTTACCTCATGATACTCTTGTTTGCCAAATATTTCTTGGCGTCTTTCAAATAACTGTTCATTCTTGCTGCTCCCATAGGGCTTCAGCCGAAATACTGGGCCTTTCTCTGATGATGCTGCCTCCCTTGGAGCCCAGAGTCAACCGATGTCCTACCATGGCAATGTGCTGTTTGAAGCATCTAATCTTTTCCCTGGCAGTGCGTGTAGCTGTGCACAGAACAGGGATGTGCACACACACACACGTTCCTTGCAGAGATACAGATGACACGGGGGCAGACTTGTACCAAGGTACCTAAAGAAACAGGAAAGTGCTGGTGTTCGGCTAATTCCTAACACCTTTAAAAAGCTGGCTCCATGACCTCTTCCTGCCTGCTCCACACAAACTACTTCCCAGTGTTTGTTGCTATATTTATCACTCAAATTACAGTATTACCGAGAGGCCTCAGGCAGGCTCGTTCTCCCTTCTGCCTCTCAAGCACGCAGTGGAAAGGTCTTTACTGCTCACACACCACCATTTCCAACAGTTAAAATGTCCAACCTCTCCACATTGTCATCTCTTCTCCAGCATCATCAGGAAATTCTTTCATCTATCCTCAAATGGCAATTACATATACTTACTGTCAGCAACCACTTGCTTACAAGATTTTTATTACCCTAAATGCAGGAAGACTTGTTAATGCATTATTATGATGGGAAAAATCAGGAAACGAAGAGTAAAGACTGAAAACTCAGTCCTTATTTTCCTGTCTACAAAACCTTCATTCCAGTTGGGGGTCCTAAAATGTTCTTTACACAACAATTCAAAGAAGAGATCTGTCAACTAATGAAGGGGAAACTAATATTTCTCCTATCTTTTTGTAGTAGGAATATACAGATTGACTTGACAGGCTACATATTTCACTGAAAAGGACACCCTTCCTCCAGCCAAAACATGTATCCAATGATTTCCATGAGATCAGTTGATGAAAATTATTCAGTGGCTTCAAAGTAACAAGGAAAATTTTTTACAAAAAAGTCTGTACAGTAAGGGTATAAAAAACTTCAGCTGCTTATTGCCTCAAAACTTGTGAGACAACTGTCTTCATTCTGGGTTAGCTTCATTTGGACTTAAAATCGTGACACTGCAAGAGAAAATGTATTCATCTATTGTCATTTACACAAAAAGATTGGACTTGCACATTTGGGGCTAGTTATTTAAACTAATTAAAGAGGGAAAAAAACAGCAGAGAGATTTAAAGAACTCAATTTTAAAGATGTTTTCCCATATACCCCTGCTGTGCTAACAACAAACATAGAACATCTTGGCCCCAAAATGATTCATTTGCCAAACAAGAGCAACTGGAAAGGTTTTATCGTAAGCTATGGTTCAACTTTATATATACGACACTTAATGCTACAATCCTCAGATGAAAGCTTTTTCTAATTCACACTTAAAACTGAATGCAGGAGAACATCAGCTGCTGAAGTTCCCTACTTTCTGAACACTGGGAGAATTTATACTTCACTCCTTGTTATTTTTGCTTTAGGAAATGAAGGAATTAGTACTCAATGAGTTGATGAAGTCATTGAAAAGGCACTCATACTTACTCTAGAATATGACCAGGTACCTGCAAACAACAGTTTAAATGCTGTCTAAGCAACACATGTCGACCTGGCGCAGAAGGTTTAGAAAGTAAAAATAATTCCAGCCTTAAATGTGCTCTTTTCTGATGCACCACAGCAGAAGTCATGGGAGTGCTGCCTGAAGCAGCCACGACCTCACTATCAGTTCCTAGGATAAGACAGACCTTTGCAGTAATCAGCAAATCATGTCTCATCTCAGAAAGGAACAAACAGAGACTGCCATGAAAAATTGCTTGCAGATCTCTGAGGACTGATGTATGAGTGAGGTACATAATTAAAAAGGGAGAGAGACTGAAGAAGTCCTGAGTTGGTAAAGGAGAAGTCACAGGAGACTCATATTTAGTAACACAGCAAAAGTGAGGTCATAAACCAGAACAACCAAAAGGGAAAAAGGAGAAAAGCACATGGTGAAGGACTGGACAGGTCCCAAATGGCCAAAGAGAAAAGCTTAAAAGACTGCAGACTGAGATTTGGCAGAAAAACACAGAGAAAGATCTGTTGTCTATTCCTGATGGACCCTTTGAAGTTTTCTGGATCTAATATGATTTTTGTCTGTCATTCTTTGCCAAAAAAGATAAACCCTGCCAGGGAAAGACCCACCTTACCATATCCTTATACTAATACAAAAACAAATGGTCTGTTTTAAATATCAAACACTTAAAATGCCGAATCTTTCTTCTACGATGTGTTTGAGATTTTTTCAAGCTGTCATACTTGCAATTATAACAGACCAAAGCTGTACCTGGTTAAATACCTTGTACTTTACCAAGTTATGTCCAAAGATAGGCCTTGGTCCTACACCTACAGCTTCACCACAACCAACCCACTGGCTCCAGCCATACTTCACTGAACAGGATGAGCCAACCTTTAAGCCCTTCCCTGGAATTATTTTACTTCATACTTTCAAGTGCCTTACTTTCATGCCTTGTTGGATGGAGGACATAGTCAACAATACTGAAAATAGGCACTCAGCTAAAAACTATCATGTAATCATTACATTTATGATGCTCAGCCCACCACAGACACTAGTTCCCATTAAAATGACAGCTTTTACTATGTATTACTCTAAGCAATATACTGAAAATTTCACATCCATTTGCAACCCTAATACATTGAAGTGCCCCAAATACCTTTCTGCCATTGCTATTGGCAGATGCTTTTTAATAGTGACATTCATATGAGGATTGTTAGCTAACTAGCAAATCTGGAGTTCAAGTATGTGTTAATTCAGAGTAGCAATAAAAGAAAGGGACAAGACAAACAGGAGTCCAGAAAATAGAATATTAGCCCTCAAAGACAGTAAATGCACCTTCATAATAGTTAGTGTGACACTAAAACTTTAAAGGCTAAGCTGTCCTCCCAACACAAAATGTTCTAGACAGCATTAAACACGTATGTGTTTGACACTAAAATACACTGTTTTACCTGCTTGGATCTCTCGTATTGTCCTAAACCAACTTTACCATCCCTCCACAAACTACCTGTATTTACCCAAATACATTTCTTGTCTCCCCAGCTGTACAATCCTAGATTTCTGTATAATAATGGCATCAGCCACTTATTTGGGCATGTTCTTATTTTATTGAGGTCATTACAGACTTTTTCTCTGCTCTCTACAGTTGCATTAGCAGCTTCCTTCCTATTTTTAAATCAGCAGCTAATTTCAGCAACTAAGCGCCTATTGTTTCTTCAGGGTCACTCATAAAACAAACACCATTATTGATCTTTCTGAATCTACCACTAGTTTTTCCCTTTTATCTCATCTGAGTGACTATTCAAGGGGCAACTTCTCAATAAACCAGGACATCTATCCTAGATAAACTAGGGTATCTGAAGAGAGATTTTTCTGTCTATGTGTGCTAATACGGCTCCTATCACAGCAGTAGCCAAGCAACTCATAATCATCAGTGATTTTGTCTCCACTCTACAACACCTTTTTAAAGGGAAAAGCGTTGTTAACTGTCTTTTATAAACAGCGAAGTAAGACACGAGCATTTAGTGCTTCAAAGGCAAAGACCACTCCAAAACATACTATGAATTGAATTCTAATTTTTTACATTTTAACCACAATGGCATCTTCCCTCTATTTTTGTAGGTGCTCTGGATACACAATTGCTTATTTGCTGGATTACAGCAACTGATGACCTGGCCAGTTGGTATTTATTCTGCATTTTTAATGAGCATCTGAAGACAACAGACACCACAGACTAATAGAAAAATCATTTTAAACCAAACTGTTGTCTGCATTTAATCTACCATTATTATTAAACTTCAATACAATTCTTGGGGCCTAAATCCTAAATCCATTCACTGTCCTCCAGTCAAGCCAAAGGAAATTTTGGCTTTGCACAGGAAAATGTGATACCAAAACACAAAGCAGTCCTTACACATAAATAAGACCTAAGTGACATGTTTTCAGACATCAAGTATCTGCTATTACTGCTTTGGCCAACCATGGCAAATTTGGTCCCTTTAAAATTAATTCAAGACCAATCCACAAAGAAACTTTAAATGCAGTTTGACTGCTATAACACACCACCAGTTATTAGAAAAAATTTTCCAATGGCCCCCCACTGTCTAAGCACTTTCTGCCCGGTTTCTCTCTCTTTACTCACAGGAATGGAAGTCGGGCTTGCTGGTCTTGCTCTTGCTGAACACTAGATCAACATACCTCCAAAGAGAGGAATCTAATGGTGTAGGACTAGACACTGCTGCCTGTGCTGGATTTGTCTGCTGAGCTGGGCCATGTGGAGCTGGCTGAGCCCATGCGTGAGAGCCCACCCAGTGAGAGACAGGAGTCACTGAGCTGGGCCCAGCTCTGCACTGCTGTCGCTGGAGCTTCTGGGATCCTTCTCTGTATGACACTACCCATGCACACAAAAATATACTGGGGATTCTGTGCCAGGTCAGTTATGTCTGTGTGCTTCATTAAAGGGCAGGCAGAGCACTTCTGTCCTGCTGTAACACTTCTCAGGTTTATTAAACACAGTGTAAGAAGTTTGTCCCCAGACAGGAAATTCATGCCAAAGGTCTCAGAGATGCCAAACACTATTTGGTAGGGGCAATAACACTGCCATTTAAATGTATTGTTACTCTTATTATTAAGCTACTATATTAGCATGAAATATATAAGTTTTTATGAGAATACAAAGATCAAACATGCTAATTGCATAATGAATAAAGAAGTAGCTAGAAACCACTCAAGGATCTGGAAACAAATGAATCTCCTGGATAAAAGGCATTCAGTTAATCAGGGTATCTGAGTTGCATTCTCAACTCAAATATTTATTTTCTCCTTACTTGTATGCAATAATGTTTTTTGGGAAACAAAATACAGACTAATGTCCTCAGTAGGTTTTTCCTTCACTTAAGAAAGCATGCATCAGGCAAACCTTTTCAACCAAGACAAAGAAAAGTCTTAGTAAAGATAGCATGATAGTATTAGATCAGGCAGACATCAGTCTGATCTACCATGAAGTTGTATGTGACCCCATCACAAGTTACAGGAGCACGTTCTGTGCCTCTGGACACTCTGGTGAACTAACACCCAGTACCAATGGTCCCCTGGCCTGACAGCTCTCTTCCTACCCTGTGGTAAACTCTGGGCTCTCCACAGTTTCTGCCTCTACTTGCTAAGTCATGTTAAAACTAGAGACTGCTTTGTCTTCACTTGAACTTTACATCCTGTTAGTCTGCACAAAGGAAGTGAGCAATGTGAACAGCACACCTGTTTTTTCCTAGTGAAGATGCACTTTGTTGGATATGATTGCCATTCAGATATCTATTTAGCAACCCAGTCAAAGGCTATGACCAGCTGCATAGCATATAATGATTTTCTGAAAGGAATAAAAATGCCATTAAAACAAAAGGCCCCGTTCTGCTTCTAAGTAAACAAATGGGAGTTTTACAAAGGCTCAAAAAGGAAAGGGATTAACATGCTTCAACGTGGTAATGGTCTCAACTGTTCACATTAAAATTTTCACAGTAAATTAAACCATGACAGAGGTAGGAAAGAAGTCAATTTGCAGTGGCTCATGCTGTTCTGCTGACATAAATTGCCATTTTTTAGGTAGTATATCCACCAACTGGTATAATGATAGAATTATAAAACCACAACCCGTTGTTGATTATGTTCGGCCTTTTGCATGCTAATTTTAGCCTGCTCTGCCAAAATAATTGAATGCACCACCTTACTTACAGGCTTCTAGATATTTAGCACCCTCTTGCTACTCTTTTTTCACCAACCTTCGCTTAAGCCCGCGGTGTTGGCCTTCCCTCCTTGTGCTGTGTCTGCTGCTCAACATCACTTTTCCTGCTTCCCTCGTTCTGCTAAGGACACCTTTCCAGCACTTACACCCATCCTTTTACAGGGCTCTCTTGTCAAGGGTAATGCTAAATGTCCGTCCATCTTTACCCCGCTCCTCTATGTTTCCCTGCGTACAACACTTCACGATCTTCTTTACAGTCTATAGAGACCAGCAACTTTCCTTGACTAGAGAATGATGGCATGAAGTACTACCCAATCATCCCAGTAAGACTGAAGAAGACAAGTAAATACAGACTCACTGGTTGATGCCTGCCAAGAGTTCCCACAACACGTGTTACTCAGTGAGTTTACACAACAGTGACCAAAGAGGAGGGAAGGGACCGGCAGTGTAAGTGTGCCACGGTAACAGATCCCCTGGAGGAAGCTCTGCCCTGCGTTATTGTAGCAGCACCAGAAGTGGCTGTTTAAACACAATCCAGCCCTTATCTGACCGCTAAGTGCCCACGATGCCTTTGCACCTCAGTTGTATCATGGCAGCGTAAACCAAAAAATGACAAAGGCCTATGAAAGAAAGTCAGCCCACTAAAGGACGAGGTGCGGCGGGAGGCCCGACACCCAAACAGCGCGGGTGCGGAGGGGTGGCAGCTGGGCTGGGGGCTGCCACAGAGCCAGACCTGGCTTCACTCACCGAGCCGAGCTGAGCCTCCCGCGACCACCGGTCCCGGGGACACCCGCAGCCCGACCCCGGCCCTCGCCCCC
>VZRE01005362.1:284884-431286 GCA_013396775.1 Cephalopterus ornatus | reverse complement strand
AGCGCTCCAGTCCCGCCCGGCCCTCCCTTCCTCGCTGAAGCATGACATGGTTCTTTATGCGCGCCCGACATGGAGGCTGGGCGGCGAGGAGAAGCCGGCCGGTATTTGCAGCCGGGCGTCCGCTTCTCCCGGCCGAAGGCTCCCGGCTTTTGGGCCTGGGAATGCCCTGTCCCTCCTTTTCCTGGAGGCCCAGGCCCAGCACGGTGCCTGCAGACCCCTCTTGAGCCCTCCCCGTGCCACCAGGACCTGGCCCTGAGCAAACCCTAGGCAAGGGCCTGGCTCCCAGGCATGGGGTTCTCCCAACTTCTGTACCCAACCTCTTCCCCACCACCAGCCCCTCCACCTGCCTTCTCAGCCTAAAACTAAAACCCACGGCCACCAAACCATGCACCTCGGAGCTGCACAACGGGGGCCTTCCCTCACAGGGTGTTTGGGATCTGGCACTTGCCAGATGATGCTGGTTTCCACAAATGTCCACCGCTGTGGAAGGGAAGCACTAGAAACTCACAAATCCCAAATAGTGCTGCTTTTACCATAATGTTACCAGTTCAGTTGTAATGTGCAGACATCAATTATTAGTGACATTTGTTACACTGAAGTATTGTCTAGTGAAGCAAAACTAGAAAGGCCACTGCAAGGTGGGCTACAATGGAAAAGCTTAGGACAGGTTTTTCTGCAGGTCTGGCTGAAACTGTAGCAGTGGATTCCCCTACCACTCCCACGTTCAAGATGGCAACTGTCCTCTTTGGGTTTAGGGAGGCAGCTCTGGCTGGGTGTTTCTCTGAGTCCCAAGGAAAGCACCTGGCCACAGGCAGTTCCTGCTGATGAAGAAGGAAATAGATGGCTGAAGACTGTAGGGTCACATTTTGGGGCGGGAGTGCACTTCCAGTCTGCAAGGGCTGGTAATGGCAGAGAAATAAGACAAATAAATCCTTCTTCTAGCACCTGTTCCTGGGCTGGAACAGGACCAAGAAGACTCTTGCTATTTATGGTATCCCCAGATGTGGCTCTGGTACCCAAATGCTGCTGTTGTGAGTATGTAAGTCAATAAAGTTTGTCACTCTGGGTCGTAAAAAAGGATAAGCACTTCCCTGCTGGTGAAAGCATTGCTGTAAAATCATTAACTCAGGTATCAGTAGCAGACTAATAATGGAAAAAAAATTCTGAAAAGCCAGATAAACATTTAGATGATTAGCCTGCACTGTTCTCAGTGATGTTATGTGTTCCTGAAGTACTGAAATCAGTGACAGGGTTGCCAGTGCAGCCACCTTCAGTACAGACATGTGGCCAAACAGCTCACTTTCACTTTCACATCAAATAGGATTTTGTATCCTTTTAAATTGATACCTAATTTCAGTTTAAATTCCCTTCAGAAAAATGTAATATAAAGTCTCTGAGTATAGGAGCTGTGGACTCTGATCTAAGTCTGTCCAGATTAATCCTATGTGCTGTCTTACCTCCCATACTTCTATCAGCTCCCCAAAGCAGCCTTACTTCCAGAATACTTGGTGGAGCTGCCTTTTTTTTTTTAATGCATTATTTGCTTTTCATTTCAGATATGAATAGCTCTTTCTAGTACCTTATTTTGTGACCTTAAACCAGAAAGGAGCAGGATGTGTGCCAGTTTCTTCCAAAAGGAAACTCTACACTTTATATACACACCCATGCAACAATGTATTGCCTATGTCAAAATAGCAACACTCGAAGTAACACAGAACTGAAATGTCTGATTGCAATGTACACATTTTTACTTCCTTTTGCCCCAACACAGTGAATGAATAATGTTTCTAGTCTGCAGTGAAGATAATCACATATTAGAGCTCCAAAGAAAACTCATCCCAGGGACATGCAAGGAGGCAGCTCTCTTTCCCTCTTCTGTATAGACTGCAAAGGATAAATGATTTGCTAAGGTAAGAACTCTGTTCAGGTTTGGCCAGCTGAAAATTCTTAAAAATTCTGCAGACAGTTCCTCTATCAAGCCATGGTAAAGATGCTTGGAAAGCATGGAGACGAAAAAGCAAATTTTCCTGCTGATAAATGAAAAACCAAATCAATGTTCCACACACTAACAGTACAGAAAAGCACCTTGGCACAAACAGCAAAGGAGTTTTGTAGGGTGTATAACCCCCTCAGCCACTCATCACAGCATACAAAGCCCGAGATCTCCTGCTATGTCACCTGTATTCTGTTCACTTCTCTTGTTACAAAGGGGAGTTCATCTACTCCTTTTACACAGAAGTGGGAAAGGGGAGTGAAGAGAGTTTCTTCCAAACACTTCAAGAGCAGTTTCAGATCATAACAGTGAATGTAGGGGTGCAGAGGTTTGCTAATATATGCACTGCATGTACATAGGCCGGGTCCTAAGCCTACAGAAGCCAACAGCTGTGTCTGCTTTGGGCACAAAGATCAGCAGGTCACAGATGCAGCAACAGCATGTCCTTACAGAGCAGGGGAGACCTGCAGCAGGGATTGGTCTGTCCTTCCCCCTAAACTCCCCAGAATGACAACACCAAGTCCTCTCTCACTTCTCAGCCTGCCAGACAGGTGTTATATTTCCAGAGCAGGGCACTGTACACAAGTATGAGCAGGGAGAGGGAGTGAAGGCAGAGGCCCAGTAGGAACATGCAGGGAGGTGGCAGGGCCAGGAGCAGTGGTCAGTAGTGAAACCCTGAGCCACCCAGGACAGATGGTGTCTGAGATAACTATTTTGAAGTCATTACCACACTACTGAATGTTGCTTTCCCAATAATCCCAGGAAATGCTGTTCTTAAGCTATCAAGAATTTTCAAGCTACTTCTGATCACTTCCCCTCTATTCATATGAGGAAAAAAACCCTACACATTCCTGGTTGAAAACTTTCATAGTGAAAGAATTTCATTGATTCAAAAGTATGGATCAATCTTTAAGAAGAGAGTATGTGGACATAAAAGGCCTAATTTCAAAAAAACCCTCCAAAGTCATGAATAAATTTTTAAACATACCTAAGTTTTGCATTCAATACTCCATGACCATGATCACCTATTTCTATGCAAACTATTCATGGTGCTATCTTGCACTTGCCATTTTGTGAGAAGCTGCCTACATTGTGTCTGTTGAAGCCACACAGATTATCGTATTTGCCTCTAACATTCTGTCCCTGGCCACCTTACAATTTTTGCTTTCCCTGCTCAAATTTGTTCCGAGATCTCTGCAGTTGATGGCCACTTGTACCATCAACTTTACTGTTAGACACTGAAATAAAATTATTTCTTTTTACTTATCTATCTATAGATGGTATAATTTTCTTTCCTTCTGCATTTCCTTTTCCTGTATGTAAAAATGTGTCAGTGATGATTACAATGATCAGTGTTCTGTCTATGTCCACAGTAAGCTAAAGCTTCTCTGTTAAATATTTTAATAGGAAATTGTTCTGGATTACAACTGAGCCATTCCCCCATGCAAGATGTTTCTGAGAACACTGTCTGAAATCAGAGCTACTTCATGTCAGGCAGAAAGAGGCCATGATGTTTTATGTCCATCTCAACATGCACAGAAAGGCACTTACCATGCCCATTAGGATATTCTTAATTACTGGAGATAAGAAGCTCACCAGGGGATCTCAAGCCTTCTCTGTAATAGGCTTAGAAGGGAGAAGGGTGTGTATCATAGCTGGAGCAAGTTATCTATACTCAGTTTCATGAATCTTCTTATGTTATACACTCCTAATCATATTAAATTAGACAGTCTATACGGTGATTGCTTTACATGTTGCAGAGGTGTGAAGGCGTATCCTAGAGGCAGAAGAGATTGAAGCACTTCAGTTAAAATTAACTTTCTCTCTGGTTGGTGGCTTTCCACTGTAAGCTGGAAAGGTTTGTATGGGATGGAAATGTTATTAGCAAGTATGCATTGCTGCCATTCCTTGTTCTCTACAGGCGTTTCAGCTAAAGCTACAGCAGGCAAAAGAAGCCTACAGCAGGCAAAAGAAGCCTACAGTCAGTGCTGCTTAACAGGTTCCAATTCAAACCTCTGGGTTTAGCTGCTTACAGAGTTTTCATAATTTAACCACTAGAACTGAAATTTTCCATGATGAATCAAAACTCTTCTGACAATGACTGTAGAAGAAATAATGGCAAAGTTACCAAATTGCCAGGTACCATATGAATGTAGCTGAGTTGCAAGAGTCTGAAAAGCATTCATACACACTCAATAGGGATTGATAAACAAGTCTCATGTTCTGTCTGGACTAAATGTGCTCTAGGCTAAAGTGAATGTGATTCAGCTCATGACTGGAGACGACTGTGGAAGCAAAGCTCATGAGAGGGAAAAATGGCTGTCTCCCTATGAATACCTCAATAGCACCAGAGTGGAGTGACCTGATCGACATGCAGAGAGAGAACTGGGAAAAGCTGGAAGGGGAGCAGGAGCTAAAGCCTGGGAAGGATGGGAGAAAAGCAAAAAGGGATTAAGAGATAGAGGTAAAAGCAGTCACGAGTGTAAGAATACAAAGATTTCAAAGTATCTTAGTCTACATCAAGAAAATCCACACATTATCTACAAAATTCTGTGACCCAGTACATCTCATTCTCTGCTGGCAAGCTCTCCATACAAAGACTAATGACCTGTTACTGTGCTGCCAAGTTGGCTCATCAGTTTATGTGGAAATCCTGACACTGCATTCAAGCTCTCTGACCTACTAGAGTCTCTTAGTGGTAACCAGCCTGAGGTTTTCTATGGGAAAAAAAAAAAAAAACAAATCAGAGGGAGATTATGAAAGATTGTATCACAAACCTTTCAAGCAACTGGAGTATTTCCTAACATTTGACTACCTGACTTTGCAAATTCACTGTCTGAATTTTCTCTTGTGGCATGTGAGATGCTTTTAGCAGCCATTTATTGAGAAACACTTGACAAAATCTAGTATTTCCATAAACATTTCACATGATAGGAAGATTATCCTGATGGACAGAAGTTGCACAATATACTTTGCTGTTCCCATAATTTTAAATGTTTGTTATAGATGTCAATCATTGCAATCAAACTAGTGACTTCTCATTTCTATTTGATATCTATAAAATGCCTCTTCAAATGACCAGGTGAGAAACTCCATCTCTAAAGCTATAAAGCCATAATACCTAAGAAAGAAAACCTGCAACAGACATTTCTCCTCTGAGGAAATATTTTAGATGTGTCATCTAAAGCCTTGGAGATTTATTGAGTGAGAAGTATGTTGAGAGTTGACAGGAACAATAAATTTAGTACCAGATTCATGACACTTACCCCATTGCAGCTTCCCCTCATAAATACTGGAGAAAAGGATTTCTCTCATATGCCCTCTGGTACATTCATCAAAATGCCTTTTGAAATGTGACTTAATGAATAATTACATCCCAACATGGACAACAGAACAATATATATTTAAGGAGATTTGTAACTTCACTTTTGTGTTACCTGAATCACTGTCAGAAGCCAGGAAAGAAATAATGTGGCTGGCATGAAACTTCTGGACATTGTTGCTGCTTTGTACCATAAAGCCCCTCTCAGGAGCAGCAGTTTGATGTTGGGATGTACCTATTGCTCTAGAATTCACACTTCCCGAATCCAAGCCCTGAATCTCATCTGCTGTACTGCAGTCTGATGTGTCAGTGTTATCACAGGAAAAAAAAGAATTAATAATTCAGTCAGGATTTTCTTCCTGGATAGCTTGGTATCAGCGAGAGTTTAATGGAATCCAAAATGAATGACAGGAATGTCATTCCAACTCTCTTGAAATCAGTAGAAAAACACTCCGCATGTCACCTCTGAAACTTTCTTCAGATCATCCTTCTCTATTCCAAGGTCAACTTCACCAAGCTCTCAGTGACTCAAATCAACAAACTGGGTCTTATGCTCACCTCCCTCCACGTCTTTTCCCTAGGCCACATCCAAATCTTACTATCTTACTTTTTCCATGAGCATTTTTCTTCTCTGTGAAGGCCCTTTTCTCCAGATACGACCACCACAGATCTTTCTTGCTCTCTCCCATCCACATACCCTCTTTCTTCAGTCCATGTGAAGCAGTGCCTTTGAGGATATGGCAATTCTTTATAATCCCTTCACTTTGTTCAAGAGTCACTTGGAAACGTCCTCTTCCTGTCATGCCCGTGTTTTACACCTTGGCTTCACTGGACTGAGCGTCCTGATGCTTCTTTGCTGCGGGTTAACTCCAGTAAGGCAGCTAAGTCCCACACATCCTGGTGTTATCAACACCATTTTGGTCACGAGCCCACCAGAGCTACTGTGAAGAAAATAAACTATATCCCAGCCAAACCCAACACTTTTTTCTCGCCTTCCCACTCCCATCGTGCCCAGACCTGCTGCCTCATGCCCCTGACTCCTGGATGATATGAGTGCTCACTGGGTTTGAAGGCATTGAGGACAGTCCTCAGGCTGTGTGGCTCTGGTGGTGCTGAGGGTGATAACAATGATGGGTGCCAGGATGAAAACTGGCATGAAGAAGGGCCTGGGGAAGTGAATATGGATGGTATAACACCTGATGGGTTTCAGGGGAAGTCATTCATTGCTGGTCAGGCAAAAATGAGGTAAGTTATTTTCTCTCTCTCCCTCATTCCTAACAAATAAGCTACTCATCTCTCTGGGCAGCCACTCCTTTCCCTTTCAGGGCATAAAGGGAAGCTGGAAGGGACGGACCAAAGCAGCTGAATCCACCACCACCACACTCGGTCTGAAATGCTGTCACTTCACCCTCCTGGTGGACTCTGAAAGGTCAGCACATCACCCTGTGCAGTGCAAGAACTGTTTCCAGTTGACTCCCATGAGAACTTCTTAAAAGCACATTTCTTCACACATTCCACACGCCCACTACCTCCAGATCATGTTTCTTGTGATGGCCTGCAAGACTGCCCCTTCCCGCTTACATCTTGTCATGTGGCAGCCACATGTCGATTGTTCCCCCGTTAACCACAGCAAACCTAATATCTTGCTCACCTATTTGTCTCTCAGAGATCTCCTGCCTGTGCTCCCTGCTTGTGACATGTCCTTCTCAAGAATCGCAACCTCATTTCTTTTGAATTCCTTCCTCAAAATTTCATCCCTCTCAGAAAACCCAGGACAGCCAATTAGGTCTGCCATGACTCTAATGAGTAAGGGTTAACGTAGGAGCCTGGAATTAAAGTGGTATAGAGGATGAAAAGAAAAGGTCATGAGTAGAATGTGGAGGAGGAAAGGAAATTAGCATGTTTAATAACAATTAAGATTATAACTTATAATTACCTTGCCAGGCATCTTAGTGATTCCTTTGTTGTATAATGTATCCCTTTCCCCACAGTCTGACTTTGTTTTTCTCAACATTGCCCTCTTCAAAGAAGGCATGGTTTTCTTATTCTGAGTTTGGAAAGTTATATGTTTATAAATAATAAATATAATAATAAAAAATCAAGGCTACTGCACTTGCTAGCAAACAGCCAATATGCACTAGGTCTCTTACAAGTCAGAGGTCTTGTTTCGGCTACTGTTTGTGCCACTTTATCTCCTTTGGATGCAGTGAAGTTGCTCCTGATTCATATCACTGAGAAACTGAGTTTCTAAAATGTAAAATCTCAATAAGAAACAACGACAATATAAATATTACAAAAAGATTTTCAGAAACAGTATTATAAGGCAGGAAATGAACATATTTCTAGAGAAGTGACAACATTACTATATAATTAGAACACAGTGGCTTGGTAAGGAAATGATTTATTTCTGGCCACTTGTTTATTTTCTTCCTTAGCTGTCACTTATGTTTAAGTGGATGCTAAGTTATTGAACATGAACCCTAGTTCAAACCTTCCCACTGCAGTTCCGAAAACTACAATTTTTCAGACAAAAGAATGTTTTCAGAAGAAAAGTGATACCTATCTTCACTGAGTAGCAGCAAGGGGTTTAGTATATTGCTGGAAGACAAGCATAAAATATTTAGGCTGGTTAGTATTAGGAAAGTCAAAGAGAATATTATGAGATGAAGCAGCCAAACAGAATTGGCAATGATAGTCTTATAATGGACAGTATTAATAGACTGTTTCTCCCACTGGACATGCATGATGTTCCTGTCTCACTCAGGCAAACCTCCCACAGAAACTTTAAAGGGCATATTGCCAGTCTAGAGCTGAGCAGGGACCTTGGGACCCAAAGTGATATCCAAATCTCCTGTCCATCCATGTAATGGCTGTGTTAATTGCTTGTACTGCATCCTCCCTCTGCAACTGCACAGGGCCTGACAGCTTCCTGTACTGGGCAGATACTGGTCCTCTGAAGGTAAGAGTCAGTCTCTGTTGCCATGTGGCCCACGGTGCCCAAAGAGGAGAAATAGCTTGAACATTCACAGCTGCTTTTTGTTCATCCAGTGACCAACAGTGAATTTCTGGAGCATGGCTAGCAGAGGAGTAGTAGAAAGGCAAGAATTGGTAAATCTGGTTAGGCACCACAGACCTTTAGTTAAATTGTGCCGTGTCACAAGCCTTGGTTTAAACAGAGCTCTGGATCTACGTGACATTTTGGACCTTGCCAACAGGAAAAGATCTCCTTTTCCATACAAGTCTCAGGCAGCAATTGCATGAAATTGAATTGAGCTGCAGTTTGCTTTCCCGTGCAGTGTCATCCTCTGCTCACTACCAGCCTTCCAGGATAGTTTGTACCTTACAATGGTAGAATAGGGAATTCATAGGATGTAGACTTTGGCAGCCAATATAGAAGCATTCAAACCAACATAAACTATATGTCAGTAATGTCCACGTAACATAAAATTAACATTGTTAACAAGGAATAAGAAGAATTGAGATTCAGGGCAGTAATACAAACAAGTAACAGCAGGCTGTTCAATAACCACAACCCATAAGCTGTTTTACATCTGTATTGGCCATTACATAAACTTTGTGCAATTTGTTTGTCTGTTTGTTTCAGCAATGGGACTTCAAATGAACAGCCAAAGATGGTTCCATTTTGTGTCCATTTCCCAAAGTTAATAAAGTGACAAATTAAAGTGAGGTATACAAATTAAAGTGAGAAATTAATTTCTCAGCAAATATGTAGTTTACAATAGTTGTAGTTGTAACAGAGGTCAACAGGCCAAATGCTCTTGGTGCAGCTTTGCTGACAGCAACACAAGAAATAATTTGGACACTGTGTGTCTGGTGTACCCAGTACTCTGCTGCACAAGGCAATGAAAGGAAGCACACTCATGCAAGCCTGCTGAGTGTAAAACTCCCGTTAATGCTGATTGCCCTTTTGCATGACCAGCAAGATCCTGCATTTGAGTTCTCCAGACAGAATTTCAGTCTTACAAACACGATGCAGTTCTGCACATTTATAGGCTACTAATGAAAAACTGGTAAATTTATACTAAATATTACTTAAACTGTTATCATGTGAAATTTTATGCAGCAAAGTACACACAAAGCTGATGTAAACCCTCAGACATCAGACATTCCTTTATTTCACTGAATATGAGCCCATTTTCTCTCTCACACATGTTCTCACACACACACCCCCCCATAACGAACCTACTGGTTCTGACTGATCCCGACATCCCTGAAGGGCTGGGCGCAGGTCCAAGGAGCCGTCTCATAGTAGATCACTCTGCCATATGTTTGCCTTTCTACACAAACATTTGCCAGGAAATCTATCACCGTCAATGCAGCACCATCATGTGACATGATAATAAAAATGTTTATGTGCAGTCTCTCTCCGCGTTTTGCAGACAGGGAAGTATCTGTAGGAGTGAGGATACTGCTGCACCCTCTCTTTTAACTATCACATTTGTTTTTTTGGCAATAGCTTTGATCCTCTCAGTGTCGTTCTTCTGTCAGTAACCACTCTGGTTTAGATTAAGGACAAATGCTCCATTTCTCTCATTTTTCTTAGTGAAGTGCTCCTGAAAGCTCCTTTGTTTGAAGCTTGTGCTTCAAACACTTAAAAACTAGGGCTTTGAGTCCCTGAATGTTTGCCTCCAGATTCATGGCATCTAGTTCATTGCCAGGCATGTCAAAGGCTGCTGCCCAACGACAGAGCATGTTCAGCTCCAGTCTTCCACTGAATGGGCAGTGGCATTTGGAGATGCTGCTACAGGAATGAGCAGAAGCCAAGTCAGAACATGTACAGTTGTTATTACTTCAACTGATGGGAATCTGGGTTATGCTGTGATGCTCCTAAGGCCTGGAGCTGAATTGTTAACTGCCTGTCCATATACTGAGTGATTCACTCAGGTGTCCTACAGAAAACTCCAAGAGTAAATGACTTGAGCAGAATGACTGTTGTAGTACGGACACCTTATATGAAAAATCCCATGGAGGCAAAGTAGAGATTCTTACTTTGAAAGACTGAGTATGTCACTTTGTGTCACCATGCATTGGGATATGCCTGTGCAGTGTCAACAGCTGAATCTCTGCTGGATTCAGTGGAGCCTTCCCTTTCCTGGCTAACAAAACTGCTGAGGGTGGATTTTAAAAATGTTAATTTATTCCATCTTTAAGGCTTAGTCCCAATGCCGGGCTTGTCACCTAAGAGAAAGTGTCAATATAGCGGCAAAAGTGGTTTCATTTCTAACCTGTAAAATCTACGCAAATCACCCAACTCCATTCTGTATTACAGCATACACACATGCACCCTGACACATGGCTCTTGCTATTTAGAGGGAAAGCTTTTTTCTACGTTTTGGTGGGTTTTGCAGTAGAAGTCAGGGAGGCCCATCTGGGGGCTCCTGCACTATTTAAAAGGATACCGCAGGGCTGTTTTAGTGTAAAAGTAAAAACAGATGACACTATGTGAAAAGGCCTTCTCACTTGCTTGCCAAAATCTCTACAATTTCAAAATTCAGCTATGTATTTTTTAATATTCATTTCTGTGATAATTTATAACATAAAAATGCTTTTAAAGTGGACTCCAAAACAGACTTTCTAAACGTTCTTGCTTTCTGTTGTACTTCTTATCATCTTATTTGAAATGTGAAAGGGAGATAATGTTGGCTTTCTCTAAAGTTGGCTTACTTTGAGAAATATATGTGCTATGAATCTTGTTTTCCTTACAATGCTAATGATGTGCATAACAGGGAAAAACAGTAATAAAAACAATGGGCATTTGTAAGGATTCGATGGGCTACATGTTCCTTCCAGCTGCAATCTCAATTATTTCATCAGGGTTGAGCATAACAGTGTAGGGAAACTTTTGCCTAGTGTTTGATCCTCTGTAAAATAATGGAGTCAGTTTGCAGCTTTGTACTGACTATAACAAGTTGGCCACATATTTCTTTATGAATATTGCTTGTAGTGCCAATTTCTATCAGGAAATGTTCAAATTATTTTCAGTTTGGATTACTAGACCTTTCAGAATATTTTTGAGGATGACATGGAAACCAAGCACTCAGAACATCTTATTCATATTTGTTTCTCCTTCACTACTTCACACTAAAATGGCCACCAGAGTGATTAAGTTACCTAAAAGGTCAGTGCAGATCGGCAGGCTCACAGGGATAAGTAATACAAAACTCAATTCAGCCACAGTTACGGGGGAGTGTATTAAAAAATAAGAAACTTCGCTTGCTTTGCACATGTCTTGCACATAGCCCAGTAGAGCCTACGCCTGTGACAAATGTTTGTCACAAAAAACAGGTACAGACAGGTTATGGAATCTGCCTGCTTCTGGAGAAAGGAACAACATTCAGGTCCAATATCATAGCAAGGGTTATCACAGTGTAAATTTTATTTGTGATCAGTAGGAATAATGTAAAATATATTTGAGTGATTTCTTCTGGCATGTCAGGGAAACTAAACTGTATGAATGCAACTCTGTATTTTAAGGAATACATTCTGTATATTTTAAGTATTCCAAGGTTGCATATTCTATTTACCACAGAAAAATGATGTTAATTAGTGTAGATCCAAGAAGAGTCAAACAATGTGTTAGGAAGGAGGTATCAGATCCTCTACCTCTTAAACATCAGTGAATAGGTCAATGGGCTCTTTGTGTAAGACAAAGGTTGTAAAACACATGGTTTCCTCTAAAAATTAAAAGCCAAGCAGCCCAGGAATTCCTTAGATATATCGAGAATTGGTGTGAGGAGCTGCTTGTCAAATAAGAGGCAGAACATGAAAACTGACTGAGAAGGAATTTTGAACAAGTAGTTACTTATAGAGGCTGGACTTTGGGATGGGCTGGTTGATGAAAGAGCTTTAGGCTAAGATTATCTGATTTCTTCCTTAATCAGAAAATCTGTGACTCTGGATATTCTTTCAAATGAAGAGATATGTGTGAACTGAGCTAGTCCACAAGTATTCAGTATTGGCTCTTTGGGTCAATAGGAGCAGGAATGTGTTAGTATGAAAAGTAACTGAAAAAAACATTAGTCAACAGAATCATAAAACACTACAAAGCTGGGATTTCTAAACTAGGCTTTGGTCTGAGGAAAAGCCAAGAAAGTTTGGCGCTTTTTTTTCTCTTTTTTCTTCTTTTTTTTAAAGACAAATGGGAATTCCACTGGGAGGCTTAAGTTTAGAAACTAATATCTGAACCCCTCCAACAAGTCTGTCAGACTGTCACTCACACCAAAAAGTTCACTACCATTCCTCGTACATGTGGCCACCAGCTACACTCTGCTGAGTTTAAAGCAGAGAAAACTGCAGTTGTAAATGTCCAGGAAAACTGCTGAAATGTAATCTATGATGTATTTGTACTATGCAGCTGGTGGAGATGCTCTGTTTGAGCACAATCAAAAACCTGAAGTCAGTAGGAATCTTTCCATTAACTAATAAACTTTGCATGAGGGTGATTTTATGGCATAATTAGCTCCAAATTGCAATGATTGTACTGCTTGTAACTGTACCACAGCAGACTGACTGATCAGCTATACTTCTAGACATTTTGTGGTGTCGTTTTATGGATTTAGGGAGAAAATAATAGCACATGCTTATGAGTTGCAATTTCCATGAGAAGTATTCTTTTATTTTTGAGTTTGAATCCTATTGTCAGGGGACAAACTTGGGACTCCTCCAAATGATGCCTGGTGGACACTCACTGAACCGCGGGGCCTTTGTTGGTTTGCTGTTTCTGGTGCTGTCCCAGAGCAAAACCAGTTTCCTTTTCAGAAATGTGAAGCCAATGCTTCTGACAGCTAAATTGTGCAATGTCAAGTCCTGCTTTAGCTTTATTCAACCTGCCCTGCGCTGAGGAACTGGCAGTGTATTGAGAGTACCATAGTGTCCAAAAGCACTGCAACTACGGATAAAAGACAATACCAACGAAGAAGCTTCTGTAGGACAGACCAGCATGGGGATTGTGGCTTCAACATTTTGCTGATCATTTGCTGATGCAGTTAACAGCTCTCTCTGAAGCTACTTAGCACATGCTGGTGCTACTGCCATAGTGGACTTACCAGAAGGATTTGTCCCTCTGGACTTTTTCCTCTCCCTGCATTCCCCTGCATTAGCTAAAGGTGCATCTCCAGCACGGCCGTTGCCAAGGCCATGGACACACTGCTGTCTGCCAAGACACTGCTGGGTCAAATGGACTGCTGCTTCCCAGGGACAGCTTGAAAGCACTGCCATTGTTATACTTGTGTACAGATCCAAGTCAGATAGTTTATTTTCCCTAAAGAGAGTCATTCAGCTCTCACGGAAAGGACAGAGAGAAAAGCCACATAAAAAATATCTATGCTGCTGTTAATGTAGTCCTTCCAAGGCCTCTGACCTTTCTCATCAGGAGGGTTTTCCAAGCTTCCTTCCAAAACAGAGATCTGTATTTCCCTGAAGTACTGAATAATTTCCAGCAGAGGTCTCTGCCTACTAATAATTCCAGTCTGGCTGGACTGCTTATGCACCACAGGGTTCAAAAGTCAGTGTTAGGCTTTGTCTCTTCACAGGAGTAAGAAACAAAACCAAGACTTTACGAATCTGAGCGCCTGGGAAATCATCATCTACTTTGCAGGGCAGTCATGCCCATCTGCTACATACACAGAGATGATCTCAGGTAAGGTTTCCTTATGTAAGTCATTTTAAATAACTCTCTTGAGATTTGTACAGCACGTGTAGCCTATCTACCAAAACCCACATTTCAAAGAATTTAAGAATTAAGAGCCCCTCATTGTCAAATGCATTAGAGAATTATTAAACTGTAAATATCACACTTCTGCACGCAAAACAGACAAGTTCATTTCAAGCAAGGAAAAGAGACTTCTGTCTTCTCAGAAGTAACTGTGATCCCTAAGTCAAGATCTAACCATGCTCAGGAGGAACTCCTCCAAGAGACGTTTAGCTTTCAGGCTAAAATCTCTTTGCATTTCATCTGGTTCTAATGCAAGTATACCATCTGCTTATGAGAAAATTATTAATTTTTATGCTTACACTTCCCTGTCTTTAATTTTATTTACTAGTCTACTTCACTGCATGGGATGCACTCAGAAAATGCAAGGTGCTAAAAATAAGCATTAAACGTTTCTACTTTTAGGTCTGGTCTCTAATTGCTCTGTGCAGCATCTCAATTTACCAAGAAACATTAAGAAGTCTCAAACAGAGGCTCTTTTGAAGCTCAAACAATAGCATCAGGGTAGGGCAAGTTCCCTTCCCTCACCTCAGGAAAGAACCTTACCCTGTGCCAAGCTGTTTGCTGGTGAGTACATTTTGTTACAGCAGAAATGCAAGACATGAGAGTCTTGCAGCAGAACCACCACGATCTCCCCAGCTCTTAGTACAACCACAACACCTGCTTGTGTGCCACATTACACTAAATGTGGTACAACAACAAAGGCTAATGGCTGCTCATCCTGAAATCTTCTTGAGAAACATATCCTGGTGTAGTCTCCCAAGTGTGATGTGAATGGTGCACATTCCCTTCATCTCTTGGCTGTTTAAAAGCCACAGTTCCATATTTCAAATTGAAACAAGGCCAGTGACCAGCCCAACACATCTGTGTCACCACCACCAGCTTCTTTAAAGAGAAGACTACTGGACAAATACCACTGGAGCGTGGGCAAGGTCTGATCCTACTCATCGCAGTGGGGTGACTCACAGCAGTAGTTTTTGTGGGGAATGCCTGAAGAATCAGGCCAATCAAGCCAATTTCTTAATAGCTCTTACTCATGTCATAAAACCTAGCATTATTGGATGGTAAGTCTACATACATACATGCTCTCGCCCCCTTCATTTCCACAAAATATTACAAGCTGGGGCATTGAGGCAGTACTGGAAGCTGCACATACAGCACTGAGAAAAACACTGAAAACAAATTCAGCCTTAGAACACAACAAACAACACTTGCAAAATGAGAAAAGCTAATAATGCTCTTTGCAACACCTGGCACAAGGCCTCCAACTCACCTTAGCACAGGAGCAAAATCTACTCCAACCTACATCAACTAATCATACTGGAACTGTTAAGGTGGCTTTATATGGAAGTGATTGCCAAATTCCAAGATCACTGTAATTTATTGTCCAGCTCTGACTCACTCCCTCCAATTCATGCCCAGTGAGCAGAAGGTGTACGTATGGAAGGAACAAACTGATAAATGTGCTCACTTGCTCAGTGTCCACTGCTGTAGCAAGTCCTTTGGGATAAAGTGGAAGAGGAGGAATTGCTTGTGATTTAGCACAAGGAATTTTAATCAAACAGCAAAAAGTTCCACTGTGTCTCAAACTGAATGTTTTAGTCAAATCAATGCCTGCACCTGTCTTCTGCTTATAATTCACCATGAGACAGAAGTCCCTTGGTAATCTAGTAGAAATTCTTCCAGTCCTTTGAAAAAAAAAATCACTTGCAACTTCGTAGTTCTTTGATTTGCAAACGCTGGGTAGAATTTGATTCATGTTTCACTCCCTCTTTCCCAGAAAATACCCACATTCCAGCTAAAGCTGATCCTTGTTTTGTTAATATTTTCTCTGATTTAAGATAGTATGTAGATTTTTTGGGGAAGACACCATAATCTAATCTGTCCTGGTACCTTGCATTTAGCTGAAGAAATGTATTGTGATTATGATAACGGGAAGACAAGAGTTTGTCCTGGATATCAGGGTTCAATTCCAGTTCCAATACTTTGCAGTTGGATTCTTTCTTCCCACATAGCTGTTGCAAGTCTGAACGACAGTGTAGATAAAACTCCCTGCTCTCTCTACCCTGCCAGATAATCTTAAAACTGAAAGGCCCTGGAAGAAGCTATAAGGGGACAGAGGATTGTCTGGGAACAACACAAGGATTTATTTTGAAGCTATTCAATGTTAAGAACCTCTGAAAAGTCACAACAATATAAGAGATTACATCTGAGGAGATTATCCTTCCCTTCTCTAAAGCCAAGGACAGCAATATTCCCCTCTACACCAAGAAGGACAAAGACTGTTTTATTAACACCTCTGAGCTCTGCAGCAACCACACAAATATCCCTGTGGTCTAGAACAGAAAGTACAACTGACCATATCCCTCCTTTTAAGTGCTTTTTTGTTAGTTTTCCATAAGCATTCCATTTTGTCCCAAAATGCCTCCCTGAGCAGAGATCTTCAGAACAAGACCATTCCAAACCTTTACATTAGGAAGAAATAAAACAAATGGCAAGGAAAACGAACTCAGGCTAAAAGATCAAAGGCACATTTGTCATGTTTTGTACCTGAAGAAGCTTGAAGTGAGTCTATTTGACCACAGATTAAAGGTCTGCCTCGAGCTCAACTATTAACTGAATTTTGATCCCTATGAGGGACCAGAATGAAGAAGAAAAGTATCAAGTAAAGAAAAGATGAGCAATAGAGAAAGAAGAGAGAAGATGCTTTGGCCTTGTTTTGTGTCCAAAAGGGGCTCTTATGTTCACTTCACATGAAAGAAGCAGAGAGACCGAGGAACTTCTGTCCTTGTTTAGGTTAGAGAAGAGTTAGGTCCCTCCTTTCCTAAGGAGGAAAAAATTTGTGGCTTTTCAGGAGCCTAGAGCTATTTTCAAGAAATGAAAATAGGGCAAGAGTAGACCAGGGGCCCAGCTGAAGGTGAGGCATAACCCAACAAGTAAAGAGGGTTTATAGATATTTTGTCTTGGCATGTGGTCTTTCCAGGAAAATTCTAGCAGAGCAGAAGGGTTCAGAGCCATCTTACCACACATCGTCCCCCAACATCTATCCTTCTGCTTTACATCTGCTATTGCAAAATATTTTGAAGTGTCCTTCTATTGAGAAAGATTGCCATTGGCCTGAAAAAAACCCACTCCATATTGACTTCAACAGAGATATACATTTATTATGAGAGAGGAGAATCTGAGAATAACAACAGAAGACAGAAGCAAAAGTGTACAAATTATCCAAGATCCTCACTTTTAAACTTGGAATGTGGTTCAGCTTTTAACAGAGCACAAGAAAACAACAGAAAAAAAGCTCAACAATAGAAGAAAAACATTGCTGAACAATGTGGAGTAAGGGAGGAAGCCACAAGATTATAATTCTTCACTCTCAGTTAAGAATATTAAGATCTCAGCAATATTTCAATACTTGCAGAAGAAGAGAACTCACATTTATTCCACTTGTCAGGTATTTGGCACAATACTGCCATTATTTAGTTGTTTTACAAAACTGAGTGCTATTAATTCAGTTACCTGCTGGTGCGAATTCAAGGCTTTCAACTGATGAGACATTGTAATTCCAACAGCCAGTGGCAATTTCATGCATGATAAAGTCACACAGACAGTATTAATTTCTAAAAATTAAAAAATAATATACTTTTGCTGTGTATTGCTACTCAAAGTTAGCACTTTAAAAGGAGAGTCACCTTTTCAGGGCAAAAGGCCCGAGGAAATAGGAAGGTCATGATTTGATTATGTGAATAATCTTTCCTTATGTCACAGTCCACATTGTGGATTATGTAAACAAGAAGATCTTGTAACATAGACCTTGAGTAAGGATGCAAACCTGGGCTTGGTTTTCACACTGTAAATGACAGATAAAAAGGGAATATTAACAGCATTTGGAATTATAATGCATTACGTTTTGGCCTGGCTGGCTAGAGGAATACAATGATAAATATCTGAGCTTTCCCAAAACACACTTACTGTAATCTGCCAGTGGCAGCAATTTCCCTATGCCTGGGTCCTTTTTCTCACATTTCTAATTCCCAATTAGCTTTAGATTCTGTAAGAATTCTCACAACTGAGAATAAAAATATCTTTGGGTTTTTTCCCTTCATTTAATCAAATTATACTTCTGAAGTTTTGCATTGGCGCAAAGAAGCCAC
Source organism: Cephalopterus ornatus (assembly GCA_013396775.1). Classification (NCBI taxonomy): domain Eukaryota; kingdom Metazoa; phylum Chordata; class Aves; order Passeriformes; family Cotingidae; genus Cephalopterus; species Cephalopterus ornatus. The sequence continues at coordinate 413,089 of VZRE01005362.1, read as the reverse complement.
ATAGCTGCTAAGGAGAGCGTAGCATTTTGTGTCAGGAGCCTGGACTGGAAAAGTGGGATGAAAAGGTCAATCATTGTGTTACACAGAAAAACCTCAAAGCACACTCAACCCAACTATACAATTGGGATACATCTTAAGGCAGGAAATTTTCAGTGAGAATAACCTTCCACGAATCTGGGCACGAGTCCTTAGGACACAACAAGGCTGTGAGTTGAAACTCGCACCAGGATGGACATAGGGTCACACACCTGGATCCAGAAATTTGGTCTGTCCTCCAGATCAAACACAGCTCCTGCAAAGCTTTCGGCTGTCTTGAATATCCAACTGCCCCTAGCTACTTCTTCCATACAGTAACCTCCTTCTGCTAACATGGCAGCATGTAATTATTTTAACAAGAAGAGCAACAAAACAGCATTCAAACTGTACTTGTGACTCAGTCCTGGGACTTTTGAGAGGCCTCAAGGCCAAAACTCTGGCCAAAACTTTTCTTTCCAACCTATGTTTCACTTGAAAGTATTTTCCGTATGCAGAATTAAACATTTTTATCTTAATTTGAAATGCCCTGAGACTCTCCTTTGATGTTGAGTTAGGAAAAAGGTGCACTCTTTGCTGTTCACAGAATTTGTGCAATTTCAGGATTTTCCACTTACATCCATGTTAAAGCACAAGAGAAATACATCTAAGAAAGAACCATGATTTAATATAAAGATAGAAACTATAAATACAAAATGAGAAATTGGAAATCAGAAAGATATCTTCTTCCTTTCTAGAAAAGCATCACTACTTCATAAGGTACTCTAAATTTCAGGAGCAGGGTGCCAAGTAGGTATTTCTCATCTGCTCTGCTAAACCATGTTCTGTAGGGATTTCTGGGATAGAGTTTGCTCACTTTAGCTTGCAGGACTCTTTGTGGTATTTATATTAGTGCAGAAGTTGTTGATGTAATGTCATGATGGTGGTCTTCTACCCAAATCCAACATGTAATTAGTGTGATTAAACCCACAACTTTTCAAAGAAACTTTGGCATGCTTTTCTAGAAGGATATGAAGACTTCTTGAGTTTTCAGTACATATCTGAATGCAAATATGCATGTTTGATTTCCCCTGAGTGCTGTGTGAACAGTTATTATTATTGACCTGGAAATTATTCTACTTTCCCTATTTGACTGTTGTTTTTGTCTGGGTTAATGCATCACTGAAACCAGATGTGCAACACTGGATATATTTCCATTACTTAACATGATCGTGTGTATTTATTATCCCGATGTTTGAAGTAGTAACAGTTGGTTTGTGCTGCACACTTCATGATCTTGGCCTGTTACAATGACCAACAGGCCTCATAAGACAAAATACAGGGTGTTGTAAGGAATCTATGTGAAGTGAGGCATTGCCTGGGATATTACTGCCATGAACCACTTGAAACAAAAGGGAAGAAAATTTAGATTTTAGTTTTCTAAAGCATGCCTTTGTTAGATTTTACACAGGCATCTACCATGTGGCAGAACCAGCATCAGCTCCCGTTGTTAGCAATGAAAAGGCTGGTCTGGCCAGTTCTAATTTCAGCCAGAAGAGTGCAGCAGGATATACCTGTGCTGAACGTGTCCTCACAGGGCAGACTCACAAAACGGCCAAAAAAAATTAGAAATCACTCACTCCATGCAATAATAGCCTGACACGTAAAACAAAATAAATGACAGTTTAACAACAAATTGATTTCTTTCGGTCACAGAGAAGGGTAAGAGAAAGGAGATGATAGTTGACCAAAGAGTGGCTATTGCTCTTTAGCTCTGAAAACAGAGTAATTTACATTGCTGTAAGCAAAAAGAGTAGTAATCAAGGAAGTGATCATGAATACTGAAGATTTTCTTAAAGAACTAAAGACTGGGGGAGTGTAATAACATCATCCAAAAACTACTTTTGCAATAATCTTCCATAGGGACACAAAAAGGACTTTATAGAATTGGATTCTTAAATGTTCTGCAATATCACAGCATACATCCAAGCCTTTATCAGCTCTCCAATTTTGTTACTCTCACAATGTTGGAAACCACTGCTCTGACTGTGGCAGAAAATGCCTTCGCAGATCTTTGCTTAATTTTAAACAGCAAGTTACGAGCTATGGCTGGAATTTTCCTACAGGTCTCCTGTGCTCCAAACCAGCTCAGTTACCTGTAGATAGCCCTTCCCCTCCTCCGCATGGAGAGCACGTACCAGACTCACATCTGCTCCAGGGCACCAGCAAGAAGGCAAAGCAAAGAGTGTGTAAGGTGGTGTTGGCAGCTCCATGTGAGAACAGGCATTGGGGGTTTTTTGTTGTTTTTGTTTTTGTTTTTGTTTTTTTTTCCCCAGCTGAACTGCAGAGTCTGAGTAAGGGGGAAATCCCCATCCCTTTACTATAAAAAGTGTTGCAAACATTGGGTGAGAAACTGAGGCTGCTTTCCAACTGTACCCTTAGAAAAGAGATTTTTTTTATAGAATCATAACAGAATACAGGAAAAAGAAGGGTGAGTACCCTTCTCAAATGCAACAGGGAAAAGAGTGGGAAAAGAGAAAGTGAATCAGAGAATACAGAAATTTTCCCTTTTGTTTCAACATGCAGATATTTCTCCATTCCTGCTTCACCTCCCACACTGGCAGTAGCCAGTGGCATCATCCATTTACTGGCCATGGCTGTTCATACCTGCACAGCTTCCAAAATGGGTTCTCCTCCATTCAGTTCCTACTGTTTTCTCCAACAAAGATCTCCTCCCTTTCTGCCACAACTACTACTCGAGAAGGAACCCCTCATAAAAGATTCTCTCTCTGTGGATGGTGGTAACACACAAAAGTGCACAAATGCTACCCTCATTAACAACTATGTGCTCCATGCATTCCTTCATCGTTTGGAACCACCCTGTGGTTGCTCTCCAAATTGCAGCCCCCAAATTTCATTCCCAGCTACTGCTCTTCTTCATTCTTCTTTGTGCAAGATAAGGCCAAGAAAAAGAAAAAGGGAGCCTGGAGATTTTTGACAAACTACAAACTACAACAGTGAGAGAAACCCAGGTGCACCATCCCTTGGAAAGGAAGGAGATGAAGAAACAGGTAAGGATGGCCACAGCAGAAGCTCTACGTACTCTGTCCTTTGTATGCAGAGGGTAAGATTAGGGGGAGGCAGAGTACTGGGAAAGCAAGCTAAGTAGATGGTTTCACTCAATGAGTGCAATGTCCAGGAAGGCAGAGGGGCTCACAGTCTACAGGACATTAGCAAAAGCTGGAAGCTCTGCACAGTAACTTTCTGAAGAGAGAGAAGCTCTCATTTTTGTAGGTATTATTACCAAGCCCTGCACTACTTTGCACAGGATAGTATTAGGCAAGTTGCTATAGCTTGGAGCACACTCTTTTCAAGATGTGTGCAGCCTGAGGAGCCTGCATGTACCTCTCGCTTGCACGTGGCCTCTCTGTGCTCAGGAATCCAACGTAAGGTTTATATCATCCCACACAGAGGTGCAGATGTCAGCTTCCCAGAGCAGCAATAACATGTCTCCTTTCCAGTAAGTTATGTTGTTTTCCCAGCGTCTCCTCTGAAGTCACTCTGGCTGCTCCTGGTTCTTCCACAGCTCCATACACCATACATTTTGTTCACTTTGAGAATTTTTGGCTGGAGACTGTCAGATGTCATAAGGCATATCTGTCCAGATTTTGAACTTGCCTAAACTGGCAGAGCTCACTCAGACTTAGTGTTTTATATCTGCACAGGATCTGTCTCATGCTCTCTTGCCAGCAAAGATAACACTAGTACAGTTATTCCACTGGTCATGTAGAAATATAGCTGTGAATTAGTAATTTGCAGTGAAACTGGGGTGTAGAAATCAATAAAACTTATTTGTTCTTTGTATTATATTTTGACCTGCTTCAGTAAAGTAGCAGTTACAAAGCAGTGTAAGCAGCCAACATGAGCCTGTGTACACACACATGTAAGTAACAACCCTTGTTAAGACATGATTCCAGTATTATATGCCCTGTTCTACTGAATCCATTGAAATGAATCCCAACTTACATTATCATAAATGAAAGCAGAATTAGGTTTAACATGAATATGCAGCCCTATGCATATGCAATTTTACTACGTATTGATATATGTGTGCATAAAATACCTATGCATACAGTGCATATTATATACTCTCATTCTTATAAATCAGCAGATTCAAATAAGATATTTTCCTAGAAAACAGCTTGTATAATGACTGTAGTTAATAATTTTGGAATTAAAATGAGAACTCAGATTACAATCTTTTTGTCTGCTCAGTTTTACTGCAGTGCAAGTTGCTCAGACCAAGACCTTAACAGTGATGTGTTACTCGCAACTCAAGGATCCTCTTTTTAAAAAAATTAGCAAGCCATTGCAGTTTATTGTTGTGACTGAACAAATGTTGGGACTAGCTGTTTCTGAATTTGAGTGGATGAAAAGAGAGATGAAAATAATCCAGGGTAATTCAGTTCAGCCTTGACAGCCACCTCACTGTCTTTAGGCTTCACTGAGAAGGGCAGACTGGGCTTCTTCTGGTCTTGAGAAACACTGGTCTGTGGTAGAAGATGTGCAGACAGGGAATGAGTAGGAAATGTGTTACACACCTTAAGAAACTTTACAGTCTGACTCAAAAGCTGAAAAAGTCAAGGCTGGGAAACTTCAAAAGTACCGAGTTCTCTCACTCATATTATATGACATGGAAGTCTTGGGCTTTTCCTAGTACATGGCGTGTGCATCTAGACCTTTTTTTCAAGCAGCACATCAACACCCTTCTCCAAAAAGTGGTAACTAATTCTTCAGTCCAACCTTGTTTCTCAGACTTGCTATAGGCTTTAATGACTGCCCCTGCCTAAATCTGTTAGCTTCAAAAGAGTGCTGGATGCAAGAACTAACAATAACCACAAAATCATAGAAATAATACACTATGGAAATCCCTACATCGAATGAGCAGAGACTACAGAACAAGAAGATTAGTGATCAAAGATTTAAAAGACTGAAGCAAAGAATCAGCTCACACTTAAGACATGTTTGGATTGGCCTTGATTTATTGAAAAGAAAAAAAAACTCTGAAAAAATTGTAGAATGATGCTGATATATGGTATGCTTTACAATCCAAACCAGTGAGAGTTTTTGCTAGAGACTTTGGCAAGCACAAGTTCGACAAACTCTTTTCAGGCTGCACTCAGCAGTCAAAGCAACTGCTCTGCTTATTAAACACATGCATCTGCAGGCAACAATGGTTAGCAATTCACAGTCAGTTTTACCAGTTTGGAATAGGAGCTACAGAGACACAATACAAAAGGCTTCCGTGAAGCTTTAAGCCGGTGCAGAATCAGATGAAGTGCTCACTAGGAGAGGGGCTGTCACTTCACAGCGTTACCTTTCCTTTACCTGTTTACAGAACACACGTGAAAGCTGAAGGCTGCTCACAGGGAACGGAGCTGACAGGGCTGGAGCTTAACAGGGTGATGTTTCAACAGTGCATTTGCAAGTTAGAAACTTCACGTAATCCAAGGAGCGCCAAAAGGCATGGGGAGCAGGGGGGTGGGGGGTGAGGGCAAGGGGAAATGAAAAGACAGTCTACCTCCAGAAACAGGTTACGTGCAAATCTCTCCAGCCAGCAACCTGTCGAGAGTTTTCCAAGTCATTCAAAGCTGACTTGATCACACTATGCATACTTAATCCAACTTCAAACCTTTACCTTTTATATATTGTCTTGCCCTCCTCTCAAATCCAGGGCACTGGCAGTTAATGCTGCTCTGAACAAAACCTTTGATCCAACCTTCCCTCTCTTATTGCATTGTTGTCTCCTTCCCAGTTCAGAGTAAAACTCTCATTTCAGCTTGGAAATGAATGCTCGCTTGCAGGCTGAATGGAATCCTTATGGCTGTATCTCAAACTCTGAAGGTGTTTTTAGTTCAGCTGGTTTTCTTAAATCTATGCTTGCTGATTAATCAGAAGTTGCTTGAGAACCCTTTTCAAGGAGGACCTAGCACCCTATTTAAAAATCCCTGGACTCAGTCCAAGTAGTTTAGCTGTTTTTTAGGCTTCCCTATTCAATTCAGGGCATCAGACAGGTATTTTCAAAACTTGTTTCTCTACTCTGCTGGGCTTTGCAGTGTGTAACTTCAGTAAAGATTCATTAGAAACAATACCCTCTGGTTTTACCACAGTTCTTTTCAAAGTGCTTAGAAAACTGGAGCTATAAAAACAGATCACTTACACTCCATTCCAAGCAGATTTCTGCAAATGCTCCTGGTAAACACTATGACACTAATTTTTCCAGAGTGTTGTAGACTTGCTACCACAAACTATTGAAAATACCTGTGTTCTGAGACATTGGATGCTCAGACAGAGTGGCTACCCCGCAGTGTGCACCCGTGCCTTCTCCCTTGGAGTCACAGAAAGATGACAGGATCTACTTTTTGAGGCTCTCGTTTTCTAAGAAAGAAAACAAAAAGATACAAATAAAAAAATGAAGCAACATACTTGGGTGGCAAGGGTGGGCATGTCCAGGCTCAGTTCGTATCTCATGCAAAGACTTGAGCCTCCAACTGTCCATACTCACAGACTGCAGATGTAAACATCTCTGGAACTCAGCCTCAGCCAGGGCAAGCAGCTTCAGCTTTCCAGACCAACTCTGAAAAGCTCCAAAAATAATGGTACTACTATTCTGAAGTTACTTCCTTCAACATCTGGGGTGAATATGTGATACGGGCTGCTCTAAGTATCACACGTATTTAAAACTAACAGGAGATGTCAAGGCTTGGTCCAACCACATTGTGGTCATTAGGAGGAGGGAGCTACACAAATGCTTCATGAGATACATATGCAGTTCTAGGGGTGCTAAGGGTTAGTCTGCTTTGAGAAATCTGCTATGCTCTTCAGATTTTTGAGAAATAACAAAAAAAAAACATTACAAAAGATAAAGAGGGCACAAAATATCTATTTTTTGTGTAGTTCTCAGCTATGAGTTATTTACCTTCTGTTTAGCTGATGGCATTTAAACTCATCTCTACCCTTGCCTACTGCACAAAAGAAAAAAAAAAATCAATAAAATATCTGGCAGCATTTATTACATTATTTCTAATGGCTCATTAAAATGACACTTCCTTGTTATGGAATAAGTACCATTGTCAAAACAGTGCTCTCTACTGATGGAATGTGTTTTTAAAATATTTTTTTATAATAAAAATTAAGAATAGTAGTATTTTCAAGCACAAAAGCCTACTCTTCTGAATCAACCAGTGGCATTATTATTTGTTTTTATTAACACATACAAAATTATTAGGGTATACAAATGTGTTTCCTTTTTTGACACAGTGAAAACTAAATAAATGGGCATTACAGAATTAGTTTACATCACATTTTGTTTCAAAAAACACAGTTTATGATTAAACAAATAGGTTTATATATATATATATAAAAAAAGAGCTTGAAATAGCTGGATAACAAATAATTGATTTTTACTATCAAAAGGCTGGGAGCAATTGTGTCCCCTGTGATTGTGCCCTTAGCTTTCAAACTGTGACCTCCACTGATATGAGTTTCTATTAAAAAAACAAAGAAAACAACAACAAAAAACCTCAACAAAAACAAACACCAACCAACTCCCCCCAAAAAACCCAAAACACCAACTCCCCCCAAAACACAAAACCTCAAAGCAATGGCACAACTTTCTGCAGGACAGTGTTTTTTCCTGACGGCTTCAAGCACAAATGAATTATTTTAAATATCACATAAACCTACAGTAAATTAAAAAAATAGAAGATTACTTTACACAATGCATGGAAACCATTTGTAGTGAGCACAAACATTTACAACGGTGTCAGGTTTTTTCCTTGCATAACCCATACTCACACACAAACCACTTTTCAAAAGAATTAGTGAAATATTCAGTCCACTTTTGTTTCTTTTATACAATATGAAATGGTTACAATACCATAGTATTTTTTTAGAATAAGTTAAACATCAAGACATATGGCAATAGCATTGTTCTATTCTTTCTACATACATATGAAATCCCAAATTTCAGTCTATTTTTATTCAGTCACAAAAATGAATAAAGACTTAAGATCCAGTTATACTGGAAAACTAGACTAGTTCTAGAAACCACAAATACTGTAAGCACTTTGGTATAATATGTACAGATTGTGCTGTCAATGTCATGCTTGCATACCAGAATTGATAACAGATTTCCACTGGTGAATTGAAGTAAAAAAAGGTACTGTAAGACTTGCTCTCTTATTTCTTTTCCTCTTTGGAAATGATTCAGTCAAAGAAGACACACCACAAGTACACACAGAGCATTTGTGTTATGTGACTACAACTTAAATATTAAAGTGTTTTTTAAATACAATGCAAGGCCAGTCTTCTTAAGTGCATAGAACGTAATGCAGAATACTGTTAGTTACAGGGGCAAGTACAAAGACATGAAACATTTTAACAGATACTGGATGATGTTCTTATTAAAAAGAGGTGTGAATGAGAATAAGCATTCTTCTATTGTTACAAATATCAACAGGTTTTATCCCCCACTGGTAAAAGAAACACTAAATGCTGAATCATGAAAAAGATATCTGCTGCATCCATTTTATGTCTTCCTTTCAAAGGCTTAGAATTGCACCTTCAAACTCTTAAGCAGTTTGGATATTTGGTTGGGGTTTTCTTCCCCTCCTCTTTTTTTTTTTTTCTATTTATAACAAAAATTCTTCTCTTCCTGAAAGTGGAACTCAAAAAGTGCATTTTAAATTAAAGAATTAAAGGGTTTAATTTTTCCCCCTGTTTTATGGATGCATTTGTTGTGGTTCAGAAAATTTAGCGTAACCTATTCATTCTTTCTATCACTATAATTTATCAGAATGTCTCAGATTTATTCAGGCAATCCTGCCAAATTAAGTAGCACCTCCTCTTGCAAAGCAAATGGTATTAAATTCTAAGAAATCCAAAATACTGCAATCTTTATTCAAGTGAAATGCATATTTAAGGAGTAAGGACTGCAGGATTTTCAGAAGATTTGGACTGTATGCAAAGTTTTCCCAGATTTGCATTTTCTCTTTTGGATTTGGGGAAATAGTACACTGCAAATATCATGTTCCACTAATACTGCAAGTCAGCTTCAGACTAAGGTCTCGGGAACAAAATGGTAGCCCCAAAACTCTCGACCCAACCAGAGGAAACTCACCTCAATCGATAACTCTTCTCTTAAACAACACCACAACTCACTTAACATGTAAACACAAGGGATGATGGTCCTCATTTAAAGCTCCTATTTTTGGCAGGTAATACTTCACAGGTATCAGAAATACTCTAGTTAATGTCTCCATATTTCCCCCATTTCTAAGATGTTCTCTTTTCCTTACAGAAGTTTTAGCTATTCAACATCAAACCAAACAATTGCACAAAAACTACAGCACCAAGCTTTGCTTAACTGAAACTGCTGGAGAACACACACAGGAAAAAAGAATTTGACTGTGGTTGTCGAGCAGGCTAGAAGTCAAATGAGCTTAAATAAAACTAATGTTAACACATTCCTTAATCGAAATGATTAATCCTTAGCAGAAATAAATTAAGATCAGTCCGATCTTACTGTAAGCTAGTTGGTGACCCAGCCAGACTTTTGTGCAGATTTGGGTTTTGGCTGTGCCTGTTTCGACTGCGAACAGATGAAAACATTGTGTTGCAACCTGGGACTTTGCATTTGTGGAGCTGGCGGAGATGCACAGTTTTGTAATGAGCCCTGAAAGTTCCTTTATTACTGTATGTTTTTTGACATATATGACAAGTTATTGGCAAACTGGAAGGTAAATTTGTAAAGTTTTGATTAGCTCTGTCAATTAAAGTACAGTCTTGGTAGAGTTCATCATTGGGCATAAGGCTGGGTCCTTCACAGCTTTCATCACTATCATCCAAGGGCATGGTGCATATTTCACTTCCTCCATCAGAATCCCAAGAAGAATGAGCACTGCTCTCAGATTTAATGCTGGAAGTAGTGCTTAGATCCAGAACAGCTCCATCATTTAATGGATTGTATCCATAACTTTCAGAACAGGGTTCTCTAATTTTGCTCATTGGGAAAACGTAGCTGCCTGTTCTGTTCATTCCTTTGAAGATTACAGAAGTATGTCCAACATGTTGTTTTAAAGAGACATCTTGGCAAAACTCCTTAGCCATGTCTTTCAAGAGGTATGTTGCATTGAAATGGTTGTTGAATTCCAGTGTATCTTTAGTCAGAAGCTTATGATGAAGATTTAGGTTTGAACTATGTCTAGAAGAACAAAGACAAGCTTAGCAAGAAAGTGTTTCGCCTCACTTAACAGCTGTTTCATAATGATCATTAACAAAGAAAAAAAATCAATATTTAGTAGCATGCATGAACTGTACACTTCTAATTTGACCAACCGCCACACTGGGAGTGCACATGGATGATTTACACGTGACTGGGTTTCTGAACTTGCTTGCACTGGCATATATCAGAAATAACTCCAGAAATCAATGTTTCAGATTCTCTCCTGCATTGTGGACAGCTGTCTGCTCTGCTAGATCTAGTCCTGGGCCTAAAAGAGTTGGGGGACAGACTTAAAGCTGCAGATTGAACTGAGAGCAGAGAATGGACTGAGAGAGGTAAGAAACAAGATTCTTTGGCAATGGTCTAAGCAGGAAAGGAGTGACACCTGAGTCTGCAAAACCTGTTGACGATCGCAAGTACCGTAACCACGTGCAGCTGTACACAGCAGTATAGAGCTTTTTATTGACAGGAATTTCCTTGAGAAAAGGAATATTGAATTCTATGCAACTTGCTGTTTTCGAACGGGCATTTCTGGATTCTGTTTAAAACCACCAAAACATACAAAATCACTGCTTCTCATTGAATACTATCAATTAGCTCACTGGAAACTTCCAGGCTCTGTCTAGAAGACTGAGTTTATTATAAGACTGGCAAAATATTTGTTTTTCCCCTTGCCATCATGGTTTAATCAGAACCACAAACTGTTCAAAAAGGCTCAGAAATATCTTGTACTTGCAGTCACAGTACTCTACGTTAAAGTCTAGAAACTTCTGCAGAGTTGCTCCAAATAACTATTGTTTTGTACAAAGCTTGTGAACTTTCTTCTGAGTTGGCTTGCTTTTATTTTTCCTTAAATAAACCATCTTCCAAAAGCACCTATGTTAAAGCCTATCTGAATATATTGGTGTGGGAAGGAATCTGTGGCATGTGGATGCAAATCTTACTGCTGGCCTTCTTTCCTGTGGCCCATATCGCAATTAAAGTGGAGAGGAATTCACATCTGGGAAGATGCAGGCGGCAGACCAGGGTATGAAGCCCTGCCAGCAGCAGATGAATCTGTGCATCTCAGATGCAGCGGCCAGTCCTCAGAGACCGGCCCATCCTCTCTCTGGACTGCATCAGCTGGCTCCAGCACGCCTAGCAGATTACAGACAATCTAAACCTTGTGTCACTCTGAACTACTATCCAGGCGTGTTTCCTGCAGCCAAAAGCTGCTGTAACACTCCTACAGAGAGCTGGAAAACTTAAAACACTTTGCTGCACTTGAATAAGATTGTTACCTATCACTGACCAGTTCAGATACACAACTGAGGGTCAACAATAAAACTTTGTTCTTGTTTCTCAGCCTATGTGCATAATAGGCTGAAATAAAATGAATTACAGCCACACAATACTGCAGTTAACAGTAAGCTGAATCAAGGTTGTGGTACAGTTTAGGAATTATTATGTAATCTCACAGAAAAGCAATACTGCTGTGGATACACGCCAGACAGCGTTAGTTCGACTACCACTGCATAATGTTAATTTTGTACTGACAAAGACTAATCTTGCTTTTCTTACAGGCTTTTTCTCACCAGTCTGTCGCAAATCCTTGATTAAAGCAAGGACCAGGGCAAGTGAAGACTTCCTGAATTGATCTCATTGCTTTTCCATTAAAGAACATTGTATACATTAAAATACACATGAAAGTACATATTAAACATATAAGTCCACACATGCATCTACTGGAAAATTGCTGAATTCAAACCCTTGTGGCTTTCCCTTTATGTTCTAAAGTATTCTCTCAACTACTGCAGCCTTTATCAGTTATGAAATTTTCATGGCTTTATTTAATACCTCATAGTCTAGTGGAAAGGAAATGTTTCTTTCAATGGATTTTCATTTTATGAATGTTCTGATAAGTTATCATACCTGTTATACGAGGATACACAGAAAATATTTGTAGGCTCCATTCCTCAAACACTCATTTTAATTTCAAATTAGGCTCCATTGTGATGGTAAAATAAATACAATTTTGTTTATAATTTTCTTACCTGTCTCGACTTCTACGAGAAGGGAAAGCAGCATTACAGCCCTCAACTGTGCAAATATGCATTTCTTTGAGATGTACATTTTTGAAATGCATTTTTACACTGTAAGGGTTTTTAAAAGTCTTCTTACAGATGTCGCAATGAAAGCGGCTTTCTTCCTTCTGAATCCCTAGTGCATGTTGACTGACATGATCCATATCTTTAGAGTCTTCAAAACAAGGAATGGCAGCACCCCTGTTTGACAAAGTGCTGAAAAAGCCCCCGGTCAGCAAGTGGTGTTGCAATTCAGGGCAGTCATTTTTGGGAATCCTGTGCTTTGACTGCTCTTTAATAAACATGGGGGGTTCAGTCATTGGTTTTATAACATCATTGTGGTGGTGTTTTGGATCTTCATATATAATCTCATGGGAAACTACTTTTAATGGTTGGTTTTCTTCTGGTTTAACCTCTTTCTCACAGTGTTGCAATTCATTCTCAGAGATATCCTCGATGTATTTGTTATGTGGCGCAAAGACAGATTCAAAATACTTTGGGCCCTCTACCCCAGAGAGAGATTTCCATGAATTACCTGAATGGGGGTGCTTTTCCACCCTGTCGGCCACTCGCTTCTCTATCTTATGCTCACAGGTCTCAAGCTCTCCATCGCTTACCACTTGCAGACGTGTGTCGTCTTCAGAACTGGCGACATCACTGCTTTCATGAGGTGTCTCAACAGCTTCTTTCTCTATCTTGATGGGCATGCTCGATTTACGAGACTTCTTCTTGGGGAGCATGTCAAAGGGCAATTCATTTGAAACAAGCTGCTCTGGTATTGAGGAAGAAACAAGAGGCAGAGAAGGAAGAGTCCCTGGAGTATTAGCAAGCTCAGCTGGTGTGACTGGACTACGGTAAAAAGGAAGCACAGGCTGTACTGTCTTCAGGTTTGGAAAGAGGACACCATTGTGTCCAATACTGGAAAATCCAGCCTGACCTTTTGAATCTGTACAAGAGCTGGCATAGCTGGAAATAGTTCTGCTGTCTGGAGTTAGAATTGTAAATTCTGTCCTTTTGCTATCTCCAGGCCCAGCAATGCTCAAACTGTTTCTTAGATCTTTATCCCTGTTATTTCTATTCATTGGCATATGGAGTCTGGGGTTAGGATTTGCACTATGACGATTTCGGCTGCGCAAAGAGCTAAATACCATATTGCAGCCCTCGATGGTGCATTTGTGCTTTATCTTCAGATGAACTGCATTGTAATGTATTTTCAGAGTACCTTTGTCATAAAATGTCTTTTCGCATGCAGTGCAGAAAACACGCCCTTTCCTTGGCCCAGCACCATTTTTTTCAACAGACTTAATTTTGTTTTCTGGAGATAGCGCTGTCATTTCAAGCTTTGCTGCTGTATTATGTGAACTGGAATCACTTAAAAGGGCATCATCTTCTGTTTTAGTGACATCTGGACCATTTATGCTCCTCTCATTTTCCACTTGAAATGCTGCAGAACTAGAAGTCAAGAAGCTGCTTTCAGAAAATGGTATCTGAAGATCTTGTTTGGTTTCATTGCTATGGTCTTGACCTTGCTCAATCAAATGTCTTTCTGGTGGTGAACCTATCAAAGGTGGAGGCACTGGACTGAAAAACTGAAACGGCAACATGAAAGCCATGTTATTGACAATATTCTCAAAGGGATGAATGTTGGTGGGACTCATTTTGTCCAAGGAAGCAGAAAAATTAGGGCTGTGTGGATTGCAGCTCTCAATGAATGCCCTAATATCCAAATTGGCAGTTGGTGGCGGTATTATAATTGATTGCCCTTCTTTCTCTTGAATTGCCATTAACTCTACAATGGACTTTGTTTCTCCAAAGCGAAGAAACTGCTGCAAAGTAGCCAGTTCTTCTTCAGTGGTCATTATGCTCCAGTGATCCAGCACCTTTCCTGAAGCGTCCTAGAGCCAAAAATATTTAAATGAGTCAGTTAAGGCAAACGAAAAAAACCTCCCCTCAAGTCTCTCATTTTTTCAGGGACTAAAATTTCTTCTCTAGCAAAATGATAAAAACATTCTATTTAATGAGATTAATGCCAATTCTGTGATAATTTCTTCCAAATGTTACCACTTTGGTGATATTATTTCTTTCTGAACTGACAGTAACACCTTTCAAAAAACTATTTTTTTCCACTTAAATTAAGACACGTTACTTGAACAACAGTTAGCATCCTGTAAGTACAGGCAGCAGAGATGGAGCAATCAGACCAAGATTTAGCTCCTCATTTAAGTCAAGTATTCTTTCATTGCAAGTTTAATAATCTTCCAAGCAACTAAGATCAGAGAACAAATGAACCTGTATTGATCTATTGCCAGTGTTCACAGAGCACAGCTGTAATTACACCAGTGTTGGAGTTCTTTCAAACTCTAGCTATGCCTAACTTTTCCCAATAACTACAATAAATATTTTATCACAGAACATGTATTTGATGGCCTACTGAGATTTTTCACAGTGCATGTAAGAGTTTCTAAGATGATGAAGAACGTAACATTATAAATTTTTCATGTGGTAGAGGTTCAAGGTAATTGATTCCATATTTTTAATCCTAACACTAAAAAGCAAGATTATCAAGACCATTAAATATTGATTCGTGTCATAATGTAAGATCATAATGTTACTTTACATAAAAGGTAACTTCCACAGCAGCAAGGACTAACGTCAGTGTGAGCACACAGGCCCAAATACATCCTTGCTGTAGCTCCAGTAAGGTCAGTAGCACTACACCAGAGAGGAATATTGTCCCTGGTGTTTAAGATGATGGCAAGTTCATTTCTTCATGTATTATTCTGCTGTATAAAGGCAAACTCACTGTTTAAATAAGACCGGAGAAAATTCTGAAGCCTTTACTTTGATACATTCCCAGTAACTTTTTCTTTTTATCCTTGCTTACTTTTGTTGATAGATTTGAGCAAGTAGGAAGACTTCAATTAAGTCCAACTAAGAAAAGAGACCAATGACCAAAAATCCACCTTTCCTTTTCTTGCATTAAGCTTGTGCAGGTCTATTACTCCGTTTCAGCTGTGCCAAGTTGTTAACACATTGTGAACCACTGAGAAGATTAAGCTAGAAAAACTACTTAACTATCATCTTTATATTAAAAAGGCCCCTCTAAATACCTGTAGCACATATCCACGTATATAATCCTGCAGTGTCCAATCCAGAGCATGGAGGATCTGTATTACCTCTTCCTGCTTCAGAACACTGAAAAGCCGATCTAGGAGAATTTTAAGGCGCACAGGAATGGCTTGGGTTCCGTACAACATGAGGCTACTGATATCAAAGACAACATTGGATTGAACTATTTCTACTTGGCTTGATGGGTAGAGGTTGGGAATCCTTAATTTGCTCAGGGCTGAAAATAAAAATCACGAAATGTAAATACATTTGAGTCATGAGAGAGAGGTAAAATTAAATGTAACTAATATTGCAGTGGGGGAGTTTGAGAGGGTGACACAAAAAGCATGTTATAGGGAGAAGGATTCTAAATGATTTTCTATAGATTGTAAAAACAAGTATTACCATGTGCTACCCATCCATGCCGGCACTGGTCACATTGTCGCTGATTTATTTTCCCAGGTTTGAAACACTGACAACTACAGTTCACGAGAGTGCACCGGATAGCCTGGAGATCAATGGAAAGGATGAGAGGTAACACACAGGCACCATTTAGAGTGTGCAGATTATACACAGACAGTACATCCATAAAATCCACAGAAGACAGAGTTAACACACCAGCACACACCTATCAATGTGCAATATAAGTAATCCAGGCAAAACCTGAGTTATACAAGACTGCCTCTGCTTGAAAGAGAATTGGTCACCAGGTGGACCACTGGATTGTTACAGAAGCAGTATATTTAATGATACATGTAGCAACACTTCTCTAGATTTATTTAGGCTGAAGCACCTTTATAACAATTATAAAGTGTCATAAATTATGCATTCATCTAAGCTATGATCCTCACGTATGATCACTTTTTCTGGAAGGTTTGAAAACAAAGACATACAGATGTCTCTCTTGCAGTTTTGCTGGAACTCCGTACTGCAATATAGAAAGTTCTAATGAGGAATGCATTAGCTCTGCATAGATGCCACGCCTTACACACACAGGATCCACATGGAATAGAAGTATTCTGTCAAACACACAGAGATTCCCTAGTGCTTCTCAGTAACAGAGCTTACCAACTCTGTACTGTGACTCCTCAAAGACTGAACAACCACATTTTGTAAGAGAAACGCCTGAAAGCAAAATAGATCACACAGACAGAGAGCAACCAGTTGCACAGTTCAATTTGTACATCACTTTACTCTCACCAAGGTCATCTATAATGCAAATCAAATTAGTATTCAGATATCCCTAATCAACAGGGTGATGCAAACTTGCTTCCTGGAATATATGCTTTCCTCTGTATGTGCCCATCTGCTGGAGAGGCAAACATACAACCTGGAAGTCCCAGTTAAAGCTCCATAGGGATTGCTATAGAGCAATGCATTTGTAGGATTCTGCATTGCTTGGATCTGATACCGAGAATAGTTCCCGCATAAACAGAATATTAATTAAGGGAGGGAAGGCAAAGAAATTGATGTGCAGAAAGTCTGCACTGGAAAAATAAAGGAAAAAAGTTAGATTATGCAATTGTAAAATGTCTGCATTTTTCTGCTTTTAAAACAATATGATCCTGCTCCTCATGTCTTATGCAAAATGGGGACTTCCACTCCTTATAATACCCACAGGAAAGCAAGAGAAAAAAAGAAATGTAGCATTGCCACATTGACACTTTTAAAAAACATACAAAGCAGCAAGTTTTTGGATAATCAGGCTAAGAAAGATGGATGCAGGAAATGTTTAAAATCAAAAGGACATGAGAGAAAGGTAATTTCACTGGATTTTGCAATGGGGGTTTCGTTAGACTTGAAGAATTTGGCTGACTCAGGGCAGAAGAGGACACTATATACATAAGCCTGCTACAAACAAGCATATTCACAACATTTGGATGTCTAGCGCTTTATAGTAATGGATTTGGACTGAGATTTTAAAATCTCAGTATCTGTCCTATCCAGGAGTTAGCTTACATGCACATCTCCAAACTACAGTGGCTTGGTGCTGAGATTCCTCTGTTTGAAGGATTGGAACAAGTGGCAACAGGGCCGTAGAAATCTCTGAATCACTTTGCCTTTAATCTTTTAAAGGAGCCATTGCAAAATACTGAATTCTTGAGAAAAGCTCTATGCTCCCCATAAAGTCGTAAAATACACATCAATACCCTACACGGTACGAATTGCTTCACTTTAATGGAGGATATATTTTCACTTAGATGCTGAAATACTTTCATCTAACAATAATAAGCCATCCATTTCTTATAGAAAGGTTGGGGGAAAAGAAGGTGCAGTTGACTGCTGATTTATTTCTATCAAAAGCTATCAAACAATAATGCAGTTCAAGTCCTTCTACCTCTGTACATACATAATATTCTGTGACTTGCGTGGACTGAACACCTTCCACAGGCGACCCTGCTAGGTTTGGTAAGCTACAGTGCATTCCATAGATGCAACTTTTGCATTGCCTTCAGACAAAATTACAAGTGAGTACTTCCTTTTTCTGCAAGAAGTAACAGAAATATGCACAATGAAAAAAGCTGTCATGATGATAAGTTAATTGAGATTTCAAAATTTTTGTCATTCCTTTTCCTTTGGACATGTTCCACAAACCACTGACCTTTAAAACTACTTTTTCTACTTCATTTTTATACTTAGACAAGAAAGATACGCTATACCAAATTCTGCATTTTTTGTCTAAGAACTTCTTTATGGTAATGTATTTATCTTGCTGTCCTGTGTATGTGTAGAAGACTGCATATGCAAAAACCAGAACAAGTAAAAGGAGGACATTTTGTGTTACACATATGAAAGCAGCTGTTAAAAAGGCAGGAGAGCTCCCTTCTATTTTAAATGTTGAACTTATCCCCTCTAAAATTAATACATTATTGCTTCTGGAAACTAGTCTTAGATGTAGTTAGCTTGCATACTGCTAATATATCAAAGGTGTACCCTCAAATCACGGATCTGATGCTGACTTAAAAAATTACTTGAAAGAATCCCTAAGAAGAAACAAGTGTGATTTGCAGGTTTGTAGCATTTCCCTTCATTTGTGTCTGTCACAGTCTGTGTCTCCTAAAACCTTTCTAGCAACATTTGCTTTAATATAGTCACAGAGAACATAGAACATGGCAAAATTAACTTTTAAAATAATCAGTGAGCCAAAATTTTAAATTGTCATTTGCTGTTCAACTTAAAAAGGTACTTGTAAAAGATGCACTTTGATTATCTCCAAAATTAACTTATATCAGACTTTAATGAAATGCAGCAAGACTTCATGACAATAATACCCTTGTCTTTTGCCTGTTAATCCTTAATATGCCTATTCTAAGGTACTGTAATTATATCAAGTCTTTTAATAAGCTTTATTTTCCCAACAAGTGGAATGTACACACAATTTCATTCTACAGAACAAAGGAATAACTTTCTGTATTGCACACATGTAAAGCTTGAAAATTGTAATTAAGGGATTGGAAAAGGTAGATGGAAATTAAAGTGGAAATTTTTTAAAGCACAATCCTTTCATTCACATCATTATTTAGTTTCATTTTCCAGAAGCACAAGGTAGATGTCTTAAAAAAATAAATCTTATGCTATCATCAAGGATCTCATTATTGCTTTCCAGTCACTCTCTCCTTCACAAATGGATCTTTTCAAATCCATTATCAGCTGCACTTCCTTAATTCTTTTTAAAAAATAGAGTTGAAAATTCTGATCAAAACTTTCTGTGATTTTACCAGCATGACTGTGGGAATCTGAATGCTGGACTTTTAATACAAATGATTCCTCATTACAAGGGAGACAGATTAACCATTAAACTGGCCTCTGTAAAACATCTAACTACTAATCACTGAATCTTAAGCTCTGTTGCCTGAAAGCCACACCTGCTCACATCTTTTTATTTTGCCAGATACTGATGCGGCTTTGATTATGCTTCAAAAGTTACTGAAGGTTTCTTTGCAACCCACTCATACCCCTCACAGCCAAAGCAAAGCTCAAGCTAATGGGACATATTCATTCCCATTCAGGGTACATAATCAGGCTTCATTTCCTAAAGCAAGTTTGAGATCATCCATGCTCTCCTGAAGCCTGCTGGGACCTACGCTCACTTGCAACGTACAGCAGCAGGTTTAGGAAAATGCAGCAAGAGACGAAGGGCAGTGTAAGTGTATCAAATCTCATTCAGTGCTAAGTGGGTTCTGGTTTGACAGCACTTTGGCTTGGGAAATAAATTAAAAAGTCAGCAAATATTGAAGACCCTGTCAGGACTGAGTTAGAGATCTCTGCTCATGCTGGAAAGCTGCTCTGGCTCTCCACATGCAGCAAGAGCTGCAAGTGCAGACACCAGTGAAATGGCAGAGCAAGTCCCCAGTTACCCTGGTGGTATTTAGCGTCAGAAATGCACAGGTCAGCACCCTCACTTCTGGCACTTCCTGGCATCTAAGAAAAACCCTTGTCTTTTTTGCACAAAGCTACGCCCCACTGTAGAAACTGTTGATTTTTTTTTAAGCTACTGCCATCACCTGAAGAGGGTGAGAGCTTCCCTGCTCTGCTATGAGGATTACTGACAAAATGGTGTCATTGATGCACAGGAACTTATTTTGCAGGCAGGGCTTAGCAATTCCTATCAGTTTAAAATGCACATTTGAAGAAGAAATAGGAGTTGCTTGAAACAAATAGGTGAGAGAAACCACCATTAGATGGGCTGTAACAGATACTGCTTTCCATGCTCTCTCTACTGAGGGCTTCTAGCAACAAGCCGTATCTCCTATGGCCATCACACCATCATTTCCTAGAAAAGGTGATCCCACTGCACATATGTAACCCACCATGATACGTGATCTGGTAAGCACAAATCCTATAGGAAAGAACTGGGACATGTCCCATTTCTGCAGAAGACATGTGCAGTAGCTCCACAGTAAGAACACTTGTATAAGAAGAGGCAGGATTTATAGCAGAGGAAGAAATAAAATTAAACATGGGACATATATCTGGTTATTTGGAAATATTTTGTTTCTTGCACCTTGTAAAAGATCTGCAAGGGAAGCAAAGTAATGAATATCTCTACCACCTGCTAAATTAAAAGTACAGGCCACAGCTAAATCAAAGGCCAAATCCAAATCTGTGTGCATCTTTCAGTAAAGAGAACAGTAATTATAAATGAGTGTAAAGTTGCCTTCCTGATCAATTTTTCTTTCCTGTTTTTACTGTTATTTACCAGGTTTCTTGTGTTTGCAAAGTTCAAGTAAGTGTTTTTCATCATACATTTGATTACTTCTGTATTTGAATCTTAAGCACAACCACTGAAAGCAGAGACAAATTAAAACCCCCTCATCTTAAGCATCTCTGTCAATGCTGTACTTTTCTACATCACACAATGAGCGAAGCTTTGCTTTGTCCATTGTTTGTCAGGCAACTTTTGCCACTTTCCCTAGGGATATATTCTGCTGATAAATAATACTGTCTGTCAGTTTTGTCATGATTTAGAACAAGTTCTCAATTTACATTTTGTCCATCCTATTTTCACTGTATCACAATCCAGCTGTGCTTACCCGTATCAGACTAATATTTGGGTTTTTATCTATCCCATATGTATTTGTATCCCCCCGTCCACTTCATGGTACATATTTAGCCCTTGTGTGTATTCGTCCTGAAGACAGACTTCAGTTTTACATACACTGTTGAGCTCCCTGTAGTTTATGGAAGCTAAAATATATTCCAGCGTATTTCAAGTACAACCACAAAAAGAGCTGGGCTGCTCTAGGTGGTGCAAGTACTTGTTGAACACAGCCCAACAATTAGGCCTAAAATGGCATTTGTATTATATCTGTTAGATTAAGCACCTTAGACCTCTAATTGTTCCTTGAAAGTTTCAATGTATTCCACATTTAATAAGGTTCTGAATCCCATCTGCCTGCAGAGACCATTAGCAGGGCCCCTGCAGCATCTTCAAGGAAAGGCTCTGGGCCATTTTCTTCTTCCTGACGTGCTCACTTCAAAGAGGTAACAGGATGCCTAGAGGATGGACAGAATATGGAACCCCTTTGCTGCCTGGGAGCAGAGATGGGAGGACACCCCGGGAATGGGGAAAAGGGACCAAGAGTGCACTGAAACACACTTACACTGCACAGGTCTGACAGCAAGGCCCACTTGAGAGTTACTCTGCACAAAGACTTGGCCCATGCTACAACTTGCTCATGTTCATCTCTGGATTGTGGTGGTTTCTTCCGTCCCCTGTTTAAGGTCCTGCTAAGTTCACCACCACCACCACAGCATACTCACACTGCCTGCCTTTCTCAGCCTGAGCCCCTGAAACAAATGGATTTCCCTTCAAGCACATTTCTGCCTACTCCAGTACGTTTGGTTGCTGCAAGTTCTGCTATTTCTATACTAAACTTTAAAAATACTTGACACTAAAAGAAATAATTACATAAAATTATTAAAACAAGAAAAAATTCTTTATAAGATTTCTAATTATACTGGACTGGATGCATACATTATTCGCACAGTCTTATCTCAATAAACCTGTTTCTTAGGAAGTAACAGCTGCTATTAATACAGTTATTTAATAAACATAGGTAACAACAAACAACTTTCATGAGAAGCAAACAAGCCTCACAACTTCTTGTAAGTATCTTCTGTATTCTGACATCTTCTGTATTTTGAGCTTTTAATTAAGTAAAGTTGTGCACGGCTGTGCCAGAGAACTGACCAAACAGCTCCCACCTTCTCCATTCAGACAGACATGTTTAAAATGCTGGCCTAGATGATTCATTTGACGAACTGCTTATTAGTACAGTATTTTAGCAAAATTTTTTTCTCTCGTGCTTAAGACACCAACTAGGAGACAGATGGGGAAGGTGGGCCGCAGCTTGCCTTTCACAGTGCCAGTAAACACAAAGTTAAGCTCACAGCTCAGTCCCAAAATTGACCATGACTCCTTAGTGACTGGGCTGTTTTTCATTCACACCAACCATCTACTCCTACCAAGCTTAGGAGGCACAAGAACCTTTGAAAAGCACAGACAAAAAGCTTTTTGTTTCAGAGCCCAAACATGGATTTAAGAATTGAACTTAACACCTATTGTACTGAAAATTTTGGTTGGTGCTGATACCACTCAAGTCCCACTTACCCCTTCTCTGTGGGGGAATTATGTTATGATTTCTCTCCTAAAAGAACACAGAGGCCACAAGTTGAATACATTTTCTAGATCAGACCATGGAATACAACCCATTAATTATCTGGATCCTTATGTATATATTCATACTGTTTATTTGGGGTCAGATACCAAAACCTGACCTCCTTTTAAACAGCCACAGCCCGAGAATACATGTGAATGGAGTATTTACAACCCAGATCCTGCAGCAAGTTGCATTACCCCCTTGCCCTCTCCCTCAGCGGGGCTGAACAAAGCCAATTTTGGCCTAGAATTTCACCAAATCTCTCTTATGGGTGCAGCTGACCACATTGAGCTGAAAATGTTAAATTGTCCTTGTAATAACTGACTAAAACATCCTCAAAAACATACAAAAAGGTGGAGGGAGTGAATAAGCTCATTAAGATAGAACTGAAATGCAGCGCATACCTTCACAGGATGGCGCCACTCTGTCAGATCCACCTTGCCTGTGGATTTAAAAGACAGTTTGGGCTGGCTACTGAGCTACTGGACTGAGTCCGCATGTTGCCACTTCGTCAAAAAGTTTTTCTAACTGAGCAGAGTCCTAAGAGCGAGGAGCTGAGCCAAGGGACTGATCTGAGCACAGCTGCCCAAGGCAGCGGCAGTGAGGGCTCGGCGGCAGCTCCGGCGGCCGAGGCAGAGGAGCTCCGGGCAGTCCCGGGCACTGCAGCCGGGCGAGGAGCACGGGGAGCCGCCTCTGAGAGAGGCAGCAACGCTACAAGGCCAAACCTTCATCACGCCGTAGCTTGTGGGATGAAAATCACTCCTCATGCATGTCACTTACCCTAAAGGGCCCCTTAGGGCAGCTCTTGTTAATGGCACTGTCAAAATAATTATAAAGAGAAAAGAAAGTGCGTGCGTGTGTGTGTGTGTGTGTGTGTGAGAGAGAGAGAGAGAGAGACAGAGAGAGAGAGAGGGAGCACACACTCGGGCTGCTTCTCTTTAAACAAAAAGCACCGGACAGCAAAACTTAATTTTGCCATTCAACAACATGCTTGTAGATAGACTGGCTGATGCTGTAATTAATCTCAGTTGTTAACAACAGGTGAGTGCTGACAGACAGCTCGGTCCACCTCGGGGACATATTTAGAGCCTCTTTTACCATTTGATTTGGAAATGAAAAGAAGAAATACAAATTGAGGAAGGAAAAAGATCACATTATCATTATTTTACAGTCACTATTTACTTTTGATTCTGAAACAGACTGTGATGCTACAGTTCCCACGGCATCCCTGCCCTAGCCCGTGTAGGTCAGAAACATTTTATTGGCATTAAGCAGCGTCTAGCACAAGATATTATAGTAACTTCCCTTTTTAATAAATTTACAGAAAAAATTTCTTATTCATGCATTCAAAAATGAGTAAGAGATTGCTGCTTACTAATGAGAAAAACTGCTCAGGTTTTAGAGGTAAAGATAAGTCACTGGACAGAAATGGTGTGAAATTTCATATGATAAAGCACTAGATGCTATTTAATCTAACAAATAAATTGTGCACATACTACTTATCTCTACTGACATGCTAAACATGGTACACAAATGGTGCACCTACAGACCTGGCCATGAACTGAATCACAGAATCAGAGAATATGCTGAGATAGAAGGGAGTTTAATTAAATCTTCAACTCCAAGCCTTATGTCAGCAAGCAGTAAGTGTTAACATAAATGCACAAACATCAGAGAAATGAGGAATATTAGTATAAATCAAACACAAGGCCTTTAAAATGTCTTTAACCTTTTTTTACCTAGTTCATAAAATGTTGTATGTGTGCAATGTGGGTGAGTTACTGTTTCAAAGACAATCCTAAATTTTTCAGCTCCTCACACCGTTACTTAAGTCTCAAAGCCATAAAATATGCATGCTTAAATCTCTTCCTTTTTCCTGTTACAGAGCAAAGACATAGATTAAAGAATAAAAGAAAAATAACAGCTCTCTCAAGTATTTAGCGTTACACAATTCCATTTAATGCAATTTCATAAATTTTAAACCCAAACAGTATTTGTACACATATACATGATGCTATCTGTGGTGCTACAGTTATGCAATATTTTACGCAACAGTGTAGCTCCATTGGTAATTTCACAATTTAAAACTCAGTATCCCTTTTGACTGAACACAGGTGAGGAAATTTTTCACTGGCTTTCAAACATCAGCTACTTCCAAATAAAAAATACCCATTTCTCATTGATAATCTATATTTGAAATTTGAAGTAAAAAATTTGAATTTTTTTTCTTTTTTTTTTTTTCCTATTTGTTTGAAGAAACCATAGTACCACAAGTGTGGTAGTGAAGTTTAAAGTGTGGAGTGAAAATGTCATTGTTCTTTATTCTAAAATGACTGAAGTCTGTTAAAAACTGCCACTTTTCCTTATTCCCTCAAAAATATTTTTTGGGGGTCTGAACATTGAAATTTCAATCCCTAAGCAGATTTTTTAAATGGCAACTAGTAACAAAATAATAAGAAATAAAAACTAAATAGAAGAAAGGTGATGGCACTTGTTGCAAAACTTCAGCTGTAGCATCTGCTAGGAGAAAACCTGCTGGCTGCCAGCACATAGGAACTCAGAGTTCCTGCACCACTGAAGCCAGAAAGGGCAGGACATGACCCAGAGGGCAAAACCATTTTTTCTTCCTTATGTTTGGTGGATATTTTGCTGGAATACTGAATTCAAGATCCATACCTAAATTTTAGCTCAAATCTGCATGAAAAATGTTTACTAAATGCCAAATCACACAAAAAGTGCTTTTTAAACGCGTTCATAACAAATGGTGTAATCTAAAATAAAATGAGAACATTTCTGTTCTTATCAGAGGTGTATTTAATATTATTGTAATGAAGGCTTTATTGCTGCAAACCAAATAAATCACTGGCGTGTTGGATTGGAAATGGAGTGACAAGCTCAATATGTATGAACAGATCTTTTAACAGTATCATGAACAGACACGGAAGCTGGAAGTCAAGACATTTGGTATCAAAAGGCCAAACCTTGCTGCAGCCTCAGGAGGCAGAAGTTCATCTCGGCTATAGTAAAGCTCGTGAAGTGGCCCAGCATTTGTAATAATTTTTCCTATTTCTGTGAAGATTCAGCTCTCCTGCAGGTTTGGATAGGTTTGGATATGCTTGCAGTTATCATTATTCTTAGGGTTCTGAATAGGTTGTAGATGGTTCAGTAGTTCAAAGAATAAACAGAACAATTACTTTAAAAAAACCCCCCACCAATCAATCAAAAGTCCATATATATTAAGTATATTAAAAATGTATTTTCTATAACATAAGATTAGTTTTTACATGTTCACTTATTGTTAGAAGTCTGACTAAGCTGCAAACTACTAAAATCTCTAGCATTGAATTCAAACAGAATTGCACAGTTATACTGATTATAAAGAAACCCTACCAGCACTATACATAGAATGGTAAATAATCCAATTGAATACACAATGCACGTTTCAAAATCCGTATTTTTCCCCTTTGTGTAAAAGAAGCAATTAGAAAGGTATTCTTCAGTGTATATTGTTCTAACCACTAGAACAAAGCAAACCAACACTGTTGTTAGTAGTTAAAATAATGCTAGACCCCCTTTGCCCCATGACCTGGAGTGGAGCGAGACTCCCCAGGTCCCACTCCTCCAGCACTGAGAGCTGAGCCACAATTTCACTGTTTTAAAAATCAAAGTACAGAAACAGAGACTCTTGTCTAACATAATGCTTGCATATTTTACAGCAAACTGAACTGTATTTTCCAAAAGGATGTTAAAAATAGAAGCATGTGATCTTTTCCCACCTAGAATTGTATCCTTACAATTAAAGACTATTAGCTGGCATCCCTTTTAACCGTCAAACTCAGACAGTGGCAGTTCTACAGCCACAAAGAGAAGCAGTAAATGAGAAGAACATGTTGCTACACTGCATTTGAGAAAGTTTGGCTCCAAGCTATGCACTGATTAATATCAGATCTCCTTCTTTACTTGCCTCTTGACAATCTTGTCACATCTGGCTGACAAATCCTTACAAGCTTATCCAAACCAAGGCAGCCCAGATCATGCTCCGGGAGTAGCTTGAAGGAAGCGGCAACACCAGCCATGCACTGATGTGCCATCATGAAACTAATGAAGCTGACTTCACTTGCAGACTGCAGGAACACGAAGAAACACAACATGCCCCAAGGTTTTGCAACATAACGCAGAGTTAGCTCACCAAAAGATAAGACAAACAATCAGCTCCCGAGGTTCAAGAAGCCAAGTAGTTACATGAATTACAAAAAATTGTATAGAAATTGCTTGAACAACAATCTCGACTAAATGAGCACAATAAAATCCAACTTCAGATCAGATGTGAAATTCGACTGTTAAATGCCTTTCAAACAATGGTTTGTTTTAAATTAAAACAAAACTCGTTTATTTTATTCTCTCTCTCCCATATACCCCAAAATATCAGAATGTTGCCTGGCTTCCAGGTTATTCAAACTGAAAAACATTAAGGAAAAAAAATACAAAAAAGGAAAAAAAATAGGAAAAGAAAGGCGGGGGGGGCGCAGGGGGGAATAGTGTCACTTTTTATCCATAGGATTTTACAGAAGGATAAACCACAGCCTGTGTATATCAGTAGTTGTCCCCTGGGTTAGTGATCTGCCCTCTCCTCATTTTTAAACAAGAATTTGTTACACAGAGCACTGGAAGTATTTGACCAATTAATAAACTAGAAAGTAAAATGCTGTATCTTAAATACATCTAACAAAACCTCATGAAGTATGACCTGACAATTAAACCATGTTTATTTTTCTATGTGATAAAAAAATCAAAATAAATTAAATAAGAAGTTAAATGCACCGGAAAACAAGACATTTAATTAGCACAATACATTTAAAAACCCAGACTCCCCCACCACCACACACACACACACTCAACACTCAAACCAACCCCCCCACATTCCCCCCTGCCCCGAAATACAAACAGACTGATCCTAAGAAAAGAATTACTGGCCTTACTTTCTGAATGCTAAATAGTCAACAATAAATTGTATATAAAGGACATACATTAGACTCCACTTTAGTGGTAATTTCTAAAGAACTTCGTAGTGAAATGACATTGTTGTCTCCTCTCCAGTGCATTTATACGTCACGATAATGATAATGTATCTGCTTAAAGCACTTGACTCAGAACACATCTGAGTCACAAATCACAGATTTTATTGCTATTAATGTATATTGAGGACTAGTACAATTAAACATTGTCAAGTATTTATGATTTACATGCTACTACTTCAATTGGAAAACAATTACACAAGTGATGGCTCTGCTTATTATAATCAGCCTGCAATTCTGCATTACTTACTGTAGAACAGAAAAGTCATACAGTTGTTTACAGTTCACAGCAGAGAGAAAACCTGGATTTTTTACAGAAACTAGTTTTCTACTTTCCTAGTATCTTTTTATAATTAAGAAATGGAGACTACAGCTCCCTTCAGCTCTCATCTCCATTGTTCATTACCCAAAACAACACCATTGCAAGATTTTTTATATCTCCACAGTGCATAGCCACAAGTAAAAGTTGCACAGTAAAAACACACATTCATACAGAACTGCAAAGAACTTTCCTTACCTCAGACATTCTTACTGTGCTTATGTTTCCAGAGCTATAAAACAGTTTCCCATTCCCTCAGTGAGTTGTACAAAGAAGTACTGGAAACACTCCTGCCTGTACAAGTACTAAGGCAGAACCATCACACGCCTCTTTACTCTTGTCTGACTCTGAGCACCTCAAGGTCTGATGTATGCTCAGGCTGTGCACAGGGGAGTGAAATAAGATCCTCCCCCTTGGTGTTCTCCAGACCTACAGTACGAAGTTGTGTCTGCCTCTCACCTCTGCAGCCAGCTCTCACCTCGCTGCCCCGGAGTGCTGTGCTCCAGCGCGCGCCTCCAGTCGCAGGGCAGTCCCCTCACAGCTGGCTTGAAGAGGGCATGACACTCATCTTTCACAGAGATCTGATCAAAAGGAGTCACGGAGGCTTGAGGCGCTCCTAATGCAGTGCGAGGAGATTCTACCTCTGCTCTGGCAGCCTAAGTAATGCATTAAATCAATGCAGCTGACCTAAGGCCTATTACAGGGTGGGTTTTTTTTCTGCTCAGAGTGTACAACTATCTGCAAATAAGCTACGAGGTACTTACAAGTAAAATTACTTATTTTTAGCGTCAGAGTGTTGTTTTTCAAATTGCAGCTGCTGCAGGTTTTCTTTCTTTTTTTTTTTTTTTAAACATTTGCAGGTCTCAAAGGTTCACTGAGTGGGGTGTGCATTTTTTAAAGTTAAAATATTTTCCCCTTATCAACTTACTTCTGAGTTAGGGCTGAATTTTATTTCTTTTTATGAAGTTGAAGCTTCCTATTAACAGAAGTACAGGTCATAAAGACAGGAGAAGAATTACTTTCTAGTAATTGGGCCAAAATCTGGTTTCAGTTATTCAGGTGTTGGGTTGCATTCATGAGTTAGAGCAGGATTTTTGTCATAGTCCTTTCTCACCTATTTAAAAAACCAAAACAACCCCCCAGGACAAAACACTTCTCGCCCCTCTCTCCTCTACTTTTAACTCCTGTAGATCATTTCTTTGCACTCTCCTAACTCAGGAATACACTGTACTGTACCAGAGACAAACATGAGCGAGTTGCACTGAAGGGAATCCTTGTAAGAACGTACCGGGACAACATTTGACCAGATGAATACCGTAATCCCATAGGAAAGGCAGCAGGAAATAAGATGGCTGTAGGGAGAAGAGAGCTAACATATTATTATTGTTGGTTTATTAGTTGTCTTCTACTAATCCTATTTACTATTTGCTAGATAAATGCACAACCCTTAAGGAGAACCTAATTTACATATGCTGGAGTACAGTTAATATTAAGTCCATGGCAGTAACTGGAACCAGGACAGGATAAAGCCAATGTGACACCAGAAGCCGGTCCTATCATGAACTGTACGCTTGCCTAAATCCCTAGGTTTCTCCACCCTATACTTTATTTCTGCTGCTAAGCTATTGAACAAGATGGAAAAACAGAGAGGAGGATTTAGTTTCATAGAATGGTCTGTCAGATACCTCTGGCAAAAAAACACTGAGGTGTCGGAAGAGTCAACCACCAGTGGGGACTTGGTCCTTCCTCAACAGAGCGCTGCATGGAGGCTCCAGTGCCACCTCCAGTCCCTGCAAGCTGCCTCAGGCACTTCTCTCGGGAACCCAGGACAGTTACACAGAGATGATCACTGGTCTTGTAAACTGTGGGAAAAACTGCCTGAGAAGTCATGGCCAACATCATGTTATCTGAGGTAAATCTTAACAACAATGTTTTAAAAGCATCTGTTGTGGGATGAGGACAAAATCTAGCTGCTCTCTCAAGATGATAACTCAAAGCCGAAGGCACACCTTGCTACTAAAACCATATTTCCTTCTTAATGAAATAAGCAGCGATGTAAGTAAAAAGGGCTCAACCTGATTGAGAATTCTGCAACAAAGGTGGGAAGAGTGGATTAAGATTACATAAACTGCCAGAAGCTCTGAATTGACTTCAAAATGATAAGTGACTAAAACTTAGATGTGCAGAGAGCTGCTCTCCCCTCTAGCCAGTTCCCAGGAAAAAGCTATTTACTAGCTAGCTGCCATTTGCCTGGAAGATGATAATTCTTATTAAATGGGCTAACTATCCATAGCAAACAATTTGGGAGCAATTTACTTTTTTCTTAATTAATTATCTACTAACAGTCTTTTATTTCAAGCACTGTTTTCATTATTCAAGCTTTTTCAATGAATATTTAATGGGAACATATCCATGCCTTGCTCTTTTTAAACTATTCACTATTTCTGATTAGCAATTTTTTAGTGTTTTACTATCCGGGCACCTTTTAGAAAAACCCAATGATCTCTACCATAATGTGATGTGCAAGGCACAGTTTATATCTACAGGTGGATTTCTAAAGAAATACTGGCATATTAACAGTGTTTTCAGTAATTTCAGCTGATTCATAGTTCAAGCCTGCTTGTACAGGGCACTTACCAAGATGTCTCTCAAAGAATGACCAAAATGGAAACCAGAGGGTGACTTGCATAACTCTTCTTCAAGCACCAAAATCTAATGGAAAACCAGCGTCTTGTGGAAAGAAACAGAGCAGCACAAATGTAGAGAGATGTAGGGCAGTTTGGGAAGTGCTAAAACTACTTAACCAAATGCAAGAGCATTCATAGTTTTGAGAAAAGCTCCAACACATGGAACTGACCATAAACAAAAAGCTGCTGCTCTTAACTGATTTTATTATCTAGGATATTTTACAAATGGGAATTAATTATAGTCAATCACTGCAATGGAAACTGAGGGATATAGCACAAAGTGCAGTATAATCCACAGGAAAAGACTTTTGACTTTTAAAATTCAACCGAGACCTGAATTTTGGTGTTTGATTCCAAAAAATCATTCTAAGAAAGAAACTAATCAAGCTCTGACTAAAATGTTGGGAGTAGGTTTGGTCTCTGCTCTGTGTTCTCCAGGCAAATGGGTAGGTAAATCCTAAATTCCCCAACCACACACTACTGCTTCACACTGTTTCTACCAAAGCCAGCTGCACAACAGCATTAACCCCCACGTCCTGCCTGCTTGGCCTGCATTCCAAACACATAATACACTATGTCCCCTCTTACTTAAATCAGTGCTGGCGAAGATCTTAGCACTAATTTAATGCTTTGCTCCCTTATTGCCTTGGAGAGATGTGTGGATTAAAGGTTTCACCTCTCAGAAGACACGTGAAGCAACGGTCAGCCCCGTGATCATACTGTTGGGCTCTGGGTCACCTTTCAGAGAAAAGAGCCAATAGGAGTAGGAATTGCTGTCCAGGACTGAAGGGACACAAGATTTCGGGGAGCTAGGAGGAGAAGAAGGAAACAGACCTTGACGATGAGAAGAACGGATGTCCTGTCAGCAAGGCATAAAGACAGCTGAGGGTTTCAAACACCTTGCAAGTTTGAAGTTTTTTAAAATGTAACAAACCCGTGCACATGAAGATGAAAATAGATTTAAACTTAGTGTGCTGCAGCATAGGTTTTGAGCACTAGCCAAACTACAAACAGGCCTGCTAAAGGCATGAAGTACTTGATAAGGTTTCCTAAGATCTGTTGAAGGAGAGGTAAGGCACTCCAGTTCTCATCTAAGTAACAGAACCTCAAATCTCTTGTTCAATATTTCCAAGTAGGCTGATTTTGTAAGGTGGCCCAAGCAGGTAACACTGAGGTATAAAGTGTCCAAAACTTTAAAAAAGCGTTTTCCACTAACAGTTTAACGAGACTTCAAGTGTTTATCCCTGTTTTGCTGTTTACATCCCTTTAGTGCAACTTGACAAAGTGAACCCAACAAAAATAAGTTCATTGAATACTCTCTGCATTTGCATCTCTGCTTCAGCACTAATTTTCATCTAACTGCATTACTTTTCTTCTGTAGCTCAAAACAGTAGTGAAGTGAGCACTGACCATTACAAAATGCTAATATTTAAAGTAGTGTGTATGGCAAACCCAGGGACACATCACCAACACCAGCACCACTGACCCATTCCGGTGAAACTGTGCCTCTCTACTGAGAGTCACTGAGATCGAGAAACTCTGCCATTAACAATTATGAAAAGACCTGACCCAACACTAAGTTTCTTTTTAACATTTATTAATGGTTGCTTTATGCCACAATGTATTTATTTGTCTCTGAAAAATTCGATTCTATAACACTTTGCCATCTAATAAAGTTTGGGTTTTTAAAGTTACATCCTTTTTCAAGACCAGTTTCTCAGCACGAATGGCACCACATTTTACAACATGGTGTAATTATGCATCACACAGCAAAAGCTTTTCCGTGTACTGATGTTGAGGACATTACTTTAAAACGTGAAACAGAATAAACCAAGGCACTTGATTTGACTTCTCTGAGCTAATCAGTACCATTGCTCATGTCATATCCTATTAATCTCTTTGCTACTGGAGGTAGTCCCGCTGATCATTCTCCTACCAAAGCAGGGAAACCTGCTTCCAATGGTTTCTATAATTGTGTATGTGGATTCTCCATTCTTTGTGCAAATCTTTTTGAAGATATCTTAGGATCATCAGAAGGAAATGCTGCCCCCCTTAACTTGTTGATGGCATTAATGAACTTCAGGTATTACTCTATTCCACTCTTTTGCTTTGTAGTGTTTTAGTTTCCTCCCTTCAATGCTGTTTTGCACTGAGCAAAAGAAACACAACTTTTAGCATATACTTGATGACAAACAAATACAGCATTTTCTCCCTCCTAATGAAAGCAGTAGAGTTAATCCATTGTTCCCATATGCCACAATGGTGAGTTCCCCAGTTTTGTGGTAACTGGGCCTTTCTGTTAAATGCTTACAGTTTCATTCCAGGGCCTGACAGCATTTACTAAAAATTTCAGATTAAGTTTATGAGATCCTTTTGGAGACTTTTACAATTCAGAGCCTTAATGAGTTTAAAATCTGTGTCTCCTCTGCAAGCAGTGTTGCTTCTGTACTTTCTCCATTCTCCCCCAGCTTTTCAATAAGCACCATCAGCCCCAATGGAGAGTCTGGAGCATTCAGGTAAACTCTTAGTCATTTGGAAGCTCACTGGTTGCTCCTATTGTTTGTTCTGTCTTTTTACCCATTTATAATGTTAAACTAAATAATTACACCTTTCACCCTTTTGCTTGGTAGCTTTCTATACTTACATTTGAACATCTGCAACCAAAGGCTACAAGAAAAGAAATTATAGAGAGCTTACATAGTGACATTAACATCTTTAAAATGTTTTGTAAAGCAAAATTCAAACTTCAAGAACTGGGCTTCACAACCCATATCTGTATTTGTAACTAACGCTTACAAAGAGGCCAAAGAAGTACCAACACTGAAGTTGTGTAACCCCTAGAAATATATTTAAAAATATAGAAGTAGAAACATTATATATATATATATACACAGTGAATGTTAAGATGGGAATAGTTGCTGCAAAAGTAAGAATCCCAACACAGTGCTATCCAAAACAAGCATATTTGAAGTGACTTGCCTGAATCAGAACTTCTAGACATGCACTAAAGGACTCTTTTTGCTCCCTCCTTGTTACCCTGGGCTACGAGATAGAAAACTGGCTTAATTACTGGTTCTGTTCTCTGCCCTCCTAAATATTTTAACTGCAATGAAGCATGCAGCTTCTGTCTAAATGGATGGGAAAAAAATGGCATCATTTTTTCATATATGAGTGCCATACGCCTGAGATACCCACCCAGCCAGAGATACTGCTTTAAGGAGCGAGATGGGAATGCTGCAGTGAGGACAACACCCACAAGGGTTCTTGGCAGCTCTGCCCATCTTTCTTTGAAGGGTCAGTCTAGTTTAGGGTGGGCTTCCACAAAAGTGCTAGCAAAGAATAAGAACCTGAAAACCTTTGGGATAGATGAGAAAGACATTATCAAGTGAAATGCGATTTTCAAATATTATCTAATAACCAAACAATAATGGGAGTCAAAGTCTTTCACTGTCAGGGATTAAGGTAAGAGCTGTATTGGCTACACATTTCCCTTCCTGCACAATTCTACTGACTGCCCTCTAATCTTACAAGTCCTGTGAGGAGTTTAAAACATTTAATTGCTAACTCTATTATTAAGGAATCTACTTTGTCAGACTGCAGTTCCTAACAACCTTAAGTCTCTTAGAGCAAATCAGTTTTGATACTGGTGTTTCTCAGAGGTGCAGCATTTAATCCTCAAATTACCACACAAGTTTTAACAAGCAGATTCTGCCTGTCACTAAGGTTTAGTAATTAACAAAAAAATTCAACCTCCTTCCTAACACTAATGGTTTATCAAAAGAATACCAGTAATTTCAGTTAAGATATACTGATGAACCAGGCAGAAATACAATGGGGAGACAGACATGTTTATGCTATCTGATTGAAAGGGCTGAGACAGAATTCCAGAGACTTGGTGTTGTCATAAGAGGAACAGTCAGGAACCACGACTGTGCCCTCGGGCCAAAGGGTGTGACACCAGGCCAGAGGTGTGTCAAACTCAGAATAAAATGCCTGCCATAAAACTGGTAGCCACTCATATTCACATGGGTAAAGCAAAGGAGAGTTGGCAACGTGACACCTGAAACAGTAAATGCTCTTGGGTTTTTTTTCCTCAAAGGTGACAAGAGCCCTACCAATACAGGAGACCCTTCACCTGCTCTGTGGAGCTTTGTATTTATTTTCACAGCCTCCAGCATTTTCCTTCCTTTTTGTTGTTGGTTTGGGGGTTTTTTTCTGCACTTTTTTTTTTTTTTTCTGTCCTTCTTGTTCTTTAATACCAGGTAGTGGTTTTTCAACCGTTTAAACTATGGCATATAATAAGTGATGAGTAACATTGCAACAATACCAGTGGTGGCAATTTTGCTTTGTTTCATGGGAGTGTTAGAGTATTAGAGAGATGACTACGACATGTCTCAGTGGCAGACTGATAAAACGAAAGATGAATTTTCCCTGCCTACAACTGTTGCCAAGTTTTAATCATAAACATCAAACAGGTTACAGGACACCTTTTCCCAGGCAATAAAATAAATAATAATAAAATGTTCTGTATTTTTAAATGAATTTTTGGATGAAGCATTATTGCAAAAAAATTACTACAGAGTATCTGCTGAAGATTCTTTTCCAAGCTCATAAGCTACAAATTTCTGACCAAATGGTTGAGTCTAACAACCATACTTCAAGTGCTGTTACTCCTAGGACAGTCGATGCTTGTTATAGAGGCATATTTACCAGCTCTCCCACTCTGCTGAAGCTTTATGCTTTAACCAGAACTTTTACTCTCAGTTTTCTTTTCTCACCAACATCCTCTTCTAATTGATCGGGAGGAAATTTCAATTCCTATTTTACAGTGACATTCCAAGAAAACTTCCTTGAAAGGCTCACCCCATCTTCCACTTAGTAGATTGCTTTAAAATTGCCTCTTTCACCAACTCACTCCAGACATGTGCCTGTTCTTTCTATGTCTAAAATAAGTGTTGAACTCGAAGTTTACCCAGGAGTGAAAGCAGAAGGTATAGCAATGTCCTGGAGTAGCATCTGACTACCCCCTCTGACCAGGATAGCACATCGATACCAGGATGGTTTGCAGGGAGCTGGTTTTAATGGACAGCTCCCAGGTGACACCAGCCAGTGCTGCTGCAGCAGCCGCAATATCATACATCCTTGATTGAACTTTGATTAATTTTCCAGACTTTCAGAGCCTGTGGCAAAAGGATCCACAGCGGTAGCTGCAGCCATTAACTCCATCTTTTGTGATTTCTCCTTCTTCATTATGTCTGGGTCTTGATTGAACTTTGTTCCAAGTTAGTAGCTTTTGGCTATGGACAAGGGAGATAAGACTTTAGAAATGGAGTGAAGAAGAAGAATATGTGAGAAACTTGCAGTGAAAGCTGCCTGGGTAGTTGGCGGTAGCTTTAGATATACCTTGATGATGTGAGTGGCATTAACAAAATTGTTGGAATTCTGGCTAACACCAGTCTAAACAACATAAAGCATCACTTTATGCAGTCATAGTCCAAATGTCTTCCAGCATTTGTGCATAGA
This sequence comes from Cephalopterus ornatus, assembly GCA_013396775.1. Taxonomy (NCBI): domain Eukaryota; kingdom Metazoa; phylum Chordata; class Aves; order Passeriformes; family Cotingidae; genus Cephalopterus; species Cephalopterus ornatus. Next base: position 376,854 of record VZRE01005362.1, on the reverse strand, counting down.
GGATGTTATTTTATTATGCTGAAACAATTGAAAGTCGATGCGTTCACATAATGAATAAAATTACCATTTGTGGACAAAGCCAGAACTTCACAGAAGCACTTGTTAAAACAAATTAATAGCCTTAGTGGCCTCCAAAGATTATTTACAGAGTTTGCTGTTAAATGGTGCAAGCAACTATCCCACTATCGGTATGCTCAATAGGACAACTTTACACGGTAGAGTCAGCTTTGTGGTCTGTCACACTATCACATCCAAAAAAGCAACGTATCAGCAGCTAGGACAGAGCTTACAGTTCTTGGAAAAAAAAATAAAACTGACAATACTTCAATGAAAATATTACACTGAATTCTTCCAAAAGATCCTTTAGTGTTTTCATTACATTTCTCTCTTCCTCATTTTTGCTCACAGAATGGCTAAATACATGTCTGGTTTTCCTACTCTTTTTACAGTTAATGCTTGAATCTACCACTGCGATGCATTCCCAGAATCACTTACATCTACTTTTATCGCCTACTGTTGGTATTTGCCAACGGTAATATATAGAAATTGTATGCAGAGGTGGCTATAGTGATCTGTAGAAATTTTTGCCTGAACCTGGAAAAGCCCTTTCAAAGCCCCTTTCAAAGCTTGAAAACTGAAATTTACTGATGGGGAAAAAAATATTGAACTATTAAGGGTGATTCAAAATCCACTATGAATCAAAGATATACATGATGTTTCCATAACATCTGACACAATGGGGCTTTGTCCCTACAAGAGGCCTCTGGGCATTGCTGTGATATAAGCAATAATAGATTTGTCTCTGTGAAGCTTTGAGTTATTGTGGCACCTCCAATAGAGGCAACGTCTGAAATAATTTAAAACCTGGAAATAAGAGAAACCTTTTAAAAATAAAATACATACATACACATACATCTACATATACACACATATATAAATAAATATAACTCTTTCCTTACTTTAACCTTTTTATTCATTGCCAAGAAAAGCTGGCTGAGGAATCAGCATCTGCCGTGAGCCCTCATTTATTTTCCGACGCTGCCTTGCCCCATTGCCCAGGCAGCCTCCGCACTTCCCCTCCTCTCATCCCCTCACCGCTTTGCCTTCCTCTGAACCCAGGATACAGAGCAGCCTTCCAGCACCGAGCCCTTCTCCGCTTACAGGCTTTCCAGCCCCTTTCCTCCTCCTGCCAATCCCCGTCTCACTCAGCTTTCTGACAGGAGACTGCTTACATAGAAAAAACAGAATCCCTCCTCTACCTGGTATTTTTTAGGCAACATTAACAACAGACTTTTATACTGGAAATTATCAGCTTAAATGCTTTCACACTGGAGCTCAAGCTGTATCTCTCTGGGTGATCTGGACACTAGACTTGGTTAAAGTGGCTGGGATGCTTATCTAGACAGCCAGCAACTTTGGGAAGTAAATAACTTGTGGGAATGTTTGAATGTTGCAACAGGTAGAAGCAATTCAAGAAACACAAAGTTGCTGTGAATTAAGTATTGTGTTGCCTACTGAGTCCCTAAAGTTTTAGCATGGATGCTTCTTGAAATGCACTTGAACAAGCACAAGCCTTAGTTTAGGGTGAAGCCAGAGCTGCCCTGTTATTAACTTTGAAGCCCTGGACTGGTTACCAGGGGTTTCCCTCTGTTAATACCGTGGTTTAAAATAATAGGGAAGTATGCATAGCATGAAAAGTGGAAAAGAAGAAAAGTGCTTCAAGACCAACCACTTTTTAGTGGACTTTTGGGAACTCCTTGGAGGAGTGCCAGGGCTAGAACAAGGTGTGAAATCATACAATTATAAGAAGGGTGGCAGGTGTAAAACAGAAGTCTCTTATGGAGCAGTGGTCTGGGGTATAATATCTGCAGGAAGCTGACTGCCAGACTGACACAGAAGTGATTGAAGAAGGAGGCCTGGCAGGATTACCACAAGGAAGTAACGAGCCTTCAGGTATACTAAACACACACACGGCTTGTGTGACTTTTCACAAACCTTCTTTTCTCTTTTATGTTGTCCTAATCTTAAAGTAAGCCATGCAGTGGTGGTAAGAAGGAGCCTGAGGCTCCTGGAGAGAAGAGCTGAATGGTCAGTGCCCTGTGGGATGTGAAGGTGGTGATTCTGTAGCAGATTGTGCTGGAGCAGCATGGGGTTAATGGCAGCTCAGGATTACTTTTGATGCCTTTTTCACTGGCTGGGACAGGTGTCCCCTCCTGCTGAGGGTCTCTACAAGCTGAAAGACTTTATCCTGCCTTTGCACAGCCAATGTGACTTGTGTCCCTTGCTTGAAGGGAAGCAGGACCAAGCCCTGTAGCACACTTTTATTAGTCCAGCCACATGCTTTGCTCCAAAGCCCCTGGCTTGTCATAAATTTTTCTGTGTTAAACTCTTCACCCAGATATGGCTCTACCATAAGCTCCTTGTCCAACAGATTATTAAGAGAATATTCTTTTTGAACTCTCTCTTCTGCAAACAGGAGATGCAGCTGGCAACCAGCCTCTGAGACTTTTGAGTAAAGGAGCACTAAAACTCTACACTGATTAGGCAAAAACCAGAATAGGGAAAAAATGCTAAATTCAACATAAATATTTAGTGCTATTTTCTTTTGAATCACTCATGCTAAAATGAGGCCATGATATTGTCAGCATAATCTTTGTTAAAAAACCGTTGCAATTTTAAATAGAAATTAAACACCTAGTGTGATCTTTAATTATCTTTATGTTAAAGAAGGACTACTAAAAAACGCCATTTTGTACTCTGAATATATTCAAATCCTCATTGGTATGAATCAGTTTAGTTCCAAGAAATGCAATTTATACCAGATTTGTAATAAATTCCATATACTTGTGAGCCCATTCTTTTCAAGTACCTTCAATGCATTTTATAAAAAAAAAAAAACACTAATAAAACATCACGACCCTCACTGTAAGCATCATCTCCCTTTGACAAACTGGTAAATTTGTGTTTCAAACAAAATTATATAATAAACCTGTGACAGAGACAGCCTGTCAGTCACTTAGTTCTGTGGCTTTATTCTCCTCCCAGGAGCAGCACTTTCTCCTGAACTCCATTTTAGCAGCTGAGTGGCAAATGGTGTTTGTAAAACCAGTAGAGTACAGGTACAATCCCAGCCTTTACAAACTCTTTCTCTATAGACTTGGAAAAAGATGTCTTTGTGCTAAACCATTGTATTACATTGGCCAGTAAAGAGAAACAGCAGAGCCTTTGCAATACATCTATTTAAAAAAAAAAAGTCTTCTTTAGAAAGCTCTAAAACCTCATTTCTAGCTATAGAAATTGTGCATTCCGTTTATCAAGATGCTTTCTCCATACTCCAGACTACAATATCTGGATGACATTCATTGTGAAGCATCTGCCTCACAGTGGAACGCGTGTTTACAGGGAAGGAGGGGTGCAAGCTACTTTCATACACAGGTTTTATGATGTAAATAAGTTGCTGGAAAGGCAGTTTGTGACAATGCTGGCATTTGGAGTTTCTTTAGTCTAATTAGGAACTGCCCTACACAGCCCAGCCATTAGCAGTGGAACACGCTGCTTACTTTATGTACCAATTAAAGTGTTGCATCACACTTTCTCCAGTCATAATGACAAAAACTGGCACAATGGGCACAAGTAAACAACAGTTGTGACCAGGAGTACAGCACATACCTCAGGTATTGTCTCTCTAGTAAATAAATGCAGTTTGAAATATTGAGCGCTTACCGAAGACCTGCAGTTTGCAAATCTCAGGAGACTTACAACCCTCCCCAGGACTGGAAATTGCCAACTGGCCTCTTACCTTCCACGCCAAGCTCTGAACACTCAGTTAAATTTGAAATGTGGCTGACAAATAAGTGTAAAAAGTACACTTTGGGAAAAAGACAGACATCCATAGAAAAGAGCATTTGCTCCTCCCCTCTGAAATGAAACAGTTCTTTACCAGGAAGCACAAGTGTCACTCAATCACACACAGAGGGGACACCAGGCCCAGCATCCTGCTGTGCTGCCTTAGGCAACAACACCCCCAATTACCAAAGCTAGGACCTGGAACCAAGCAGTCAGAGCTTCCTAGCAGGAGGGACATTTGCACTGATCTCCTTTTAACTTCTCTACAAATACTTAAGATTTTTGTAAAAAAACTACAATAATTTCTAAAGATAATGAACTTATTTTCACTTAATATTGACAGTAAAAAGATTGGCAAGTTATTTTCCAGTTATAAATTGGAAAAAACTATTTGAGGACCACTTTGATCAAACTCCTTAGTCCATGTCAAAAACACTTTATTTCAGATTCAGATGGTTTCTTTAAATTTAAGCACAAAAGAATTGTTAATGTTTTTTAAATACTTAAGTGACTTGTGTGTCACTTCTAAATTTTCACTTTACAGATGAAACTGCACAAAGGATGCCACCGAAACTACGGTTAAAAATCAAATGAACAAACCCCAACCATGTGGAGAGAAAGGTTTTCTCTACTTGCAAAAAATTCTCTGGCTCCTCAGACAACAAAATCACAAGCCCTATGACAGCACAGGCAGATATTTAAACAATGTCTTATTTTTGCTATTGAGGAAATGCATCAAATAGGCATTTGGGCGGCCTGCAGACAGCAATTAGCTGGGCACACTTTCCTACCCTGTCCCCTCTACCACCCAAATCTAGCTCTGGAGAAACCAACTTTAAAAACACATGCTCTTTTTTCACAGCTCACTCAAATGCTTCTTTCCCTGGTTCTGCTGAATATGATTTCATTTATCAGGGAAGAAAAGAAAAAAAGAACAGAAAAAAAGATGGCAGTTCTAGGAAAGTGTACACCTTCCCAAGTGAGAACTAAACTGAATCCATATGGGAACTGAACTGAGACCAGTTATCATTACTGAGGTTAAAGCAAGACAGCAATCCATTCCCTTTTAAAATTATCTGCACTATGTTTTGCAAAATTGATTCTGCTGTGCAATGATCTCATGTAGAAGAGTGATGGGCCACAGGTTCCCTGTGAAACAATGATGGTTTATATTAGAAAAAGATATTTTTCGTATCTTTATGTACAGCAATACCAACACACTATTGGAACAAATGTCATGTGTGTCTCTGTTCACTTGTAGAGCCATACAAGTAGTTTTAGGCACTTCTTTCAATTACACCTGGATTACCAATGATCTATTAAGAATAGGTGAGAACAACAGGAGAGGAAACTTGACAGTGAAACAAGGCAGATTTTGGTGAATCATTCAATACCTTTGTGCTTATGCTCACTCATTTTACTATCAGCAAAATACTTTCATCACTTCCACCAGTAATATGGTGAGGACACCAGGTTTTTAATGTCTGGAGACAATAACTGACACTGACTACAAGAGTACATTGGAAAAGGGGCACAAAGCACTGAAGAAAAGGAATTACGTCTGTGATGTATTTGACTTGCAGGTTTGCTTGATTTATTTACTAGGGTTTATTGGGTTTTTTTTTGGAAGTTCACTTGCCTCTCAGCCAATGTTCTTTTTTGGTTTTATGTATGTGCTAAAACACACACACTACCATTTTAAAATGAATGGATGTGCTCCAAAGCACACCCCTGGGCAGCTGTTTGTACCCCAGAAAAGCTGACATTCCTCTGACCTCCCTACTGTGTCTGTAAAGCTGCTGGGAGGGACGGGCACCTATTTTCATCTTCAGTGTCACATTAACAGGCACAGGATGTGCAGCCATTGATCCATTTCTTGGTGCCTGACAAAGACAGGGGACTTTATGAAACCATCAGACTGTGACTCATTTCAGATTAGCCAGAAGAGATTGGGGTTTTTGGCTGGAGTATTGGAGGACTGAGCAGGAGCAGTGCCTGCTATGCACATGCACTGACTGTTCTTGGCTTGCAGGTTTATATACAGCCGTGCTCGTCCAGAGAGCTGCCTGTTCGTGGCTGGGGAAGAGACCCTGCCAATTCACCTTGCCTTGGTCACCTCTGTGCAAGATTAATGCAGTGCATTCCTCTGAGCTGGGCTGAAAGTAGAGCAGGTGCACAAAAGCATCTGTTTTCCCCCCCGAGCAGAGAGAACCGATGTGAGCAGGCAACACCTGCGCACCGGCCGTTCGCTGGTTCGGGGGCTTCCTGGAGCCGTTCACTCCTGCAAAAGTTTCTTCTAAGGCCTGTGCAGTTCTAGACTCAATCCTAAGTGATATCCTCGCACTGAAAGTACTGTCACAGCTATTAAGATCTGCCAGGAAGCTCTTGTTCTAAGACTGAGGTAAGATCTCCTGGGACTGGCAGGCTCTCAACTAATAGTCTCAGCCTTTGAAATTCATTCCCTTTGGCAGCTTCCCAAAGCCAGATGCTAATGACCTTAGGCATGATGCAAGACCTTTTTATGGGTGTAGTTTTATTTTTTTTTTTTTAATTTCTGAAGTAGCAATGCAGCCAGACATTTCTTATCTTTTGAGCAAGTGTCCATTTGAGCATTGCAAGTAATCACGTAACTTTCGCAAAACCAAAATCAACCCTACAGGTAAAAAGGCCACTCCGTCAGTGGCATTCAATAAAGGTTTTTAAATGCTTCTTTACATTAAAAAAGGAAGACTTTTTAATGAAGGTTTAAGCTCAAATACCTTTGGACTTCTATACATTTATTAGACAATTTTCCAGGGAATTTGGCCTAATGGACTAAATGCTGACTTTAAACTATATTCCAAAGCTTCTTCCAGGGCAGGTGATACCATCTGTCTCTCCCTGCCTGTGCAGCAGGATCTGCCCTATTGCAGAAGCAAGAAAGAACCCTGGGCTGCCCTGCTCAGGGCTGTTGCAGGGCCAGCCTTGGGCTGCTGTGCCATTAGTTACCTGCTCGTAAGGTTTTGAAGATCATAAGTTTGAACAAATGAAACTTGAATAAGCTTTTTTTAGGACAACAGTTTTCCGACTTCTCTGATAATTAGTAAGGATCAGCAGAAGATATTCCTAAAGTGTATTCTGTCCAGGCTTCCTCTATCTTCAGGGCAGAGGGAGAGGCTCCTTCTGTGGGTGTTTCAAAGCAGGAGCCTAATACAGATATTCTGCCAGCTCTGCACAGTACTCCACAAAAATGTTGATACATGGGGCCTAGGAAGATTAGTTTCAGTAAGCATCATCTTTCCTCCCTCCCTTCTCTCTTGCCTCCAGACATGCTGAGGAAAACACTACTAAATCTAGGTAATTTCATAAAACTACAGATTTCTTAAATTCCCTTTAAAGGATACTTAAAATTAGCTCCTAGTATGTTATCAGTGATAAAAGCAGGAACAGTAACTGTGCTCTTGCAGTAAGTACAGTAAGTTATAACAGGACACTAATATTGTGTGGTAAATCTATCTTAGTTTGAGCCTTTTAAATCTCTCAACTGCATTATTGAATGGGCTTTTTGTAACAAGTCCACAAATGCTAGGAACCTTCTCAAATATGAGCTCTTGCTCCATATTTCAATCAACTACCATAAATATAACAAAAGCAGCTTGTGACTCACTTTCACAAGAAAATAGGCACAATAAACAGGTTTTTTATCCTGTTGCAGGGAACTTCAACTTCTGAACAGACAGACCTCCAAGCTAATATAGAACAGACAATGAAAAACTTATCTATGTGTAAAATTGCTCTGCAATTCTAATCAGAAACAAAGTCATGACATTTTGATGTTCTCCAGTTTTAAACTTAAAGGAAACTTGTTTTTGAGGTACATTGTTTAGCTTTGTCATCTCAGCATTAGGTCATCAGTGCACAAACCACCAGTGGCATAGCTACAAGGATGCTGCAGCACTAAAAGGTGAGCACAGAAGGAAGGAGCGCTGCACACCACTCCTACAGTCAGGAAATCACTTTCAAGACCAAAGGGAGGAAGCAAAATATGTTTACAAAGCTTCATCTCTAGAGATTTGTAATGTTGACAAAATCTGTACTTTTTTGAATGGGCAGATAATTCATCCAGCGACCTCTCTCTGAAATTCAGTGGGCTGCATCTGTTTATTTCCTCCTAGAACCTACATAGGTATCAAGACGCAGCTCCAGTTAAAGACTTGGAAAACAGCTCCCACATTAGCTGTTATCTGGAAATGAGGTAAGATCATGAGTTCTGCAACTGGAGCCAAAGGATGGAGCCTCACACCGCATTCCAGTGGCAGGCTCCAGATCTCTGTGCATTAAAGAAATGTAACCTCAGCAGAGCACCGGGGTTATAACTGGACTTCCTGCACTTGGCTATGAGAAGTACCCGGCACAGTTTGCCACACTAATGGTATTTAAGCTCTTCGCAGAGGTTGCTCCCCAAAGACATGACCAGAGACTTGTCCTATCCTGCTTTTATACAGGCTGGAGGAGCTGATGGAGCAGAGGCAGGCAAGCACTCGCTGTTAAATATTCTCTCCCTGACAGGCGCTGCTGCAGCACTCTGTAGGATTCTGATCAGCCACACCGCTTTTACAGATCAATTGTGGATACTTTCAGAGTATTTCTAATGATCTATTATTAATTGCCAAGGATTACATTCCAGTCTTAAATTCAGAAGGGAGAGAAACTGTGCAACTTTCAGCTGTCAAGGACAGTAATTCAGTACTTAAATCATAAGTGTCAAAAGCTGTAAGTGGACTGATTTATACTAATTTGAACAACCTTGTTCATCAAGATGAAATAATGAAAGAAAAGCAGGGAAAGGGCATTTGAGTAAACTGGTATCACTAAACCAGCATATAATGGTGGTTTACAATGAAATAAGGATGTATCGGTGTTAGTATCTTAGTGAGAAGTGAAGACTACAAGATCACCACAAAGTGTAAAGAAACTGCATTTAGAAAAGGTCAAATAAAGGGAAAAATTCAGATTTACAAGCCAGATCCTTAGTACACCTCAGAGCAGTATAAGATGACTGAGATCAGTCAAACCATGACATTTCTAGACTTGAGGTTTTGTCCCATGTTTGTGCAAAAGAAAATGACAATGTTAGGTAGTAAATGTAAAGTAAAAACCTGACAGATCTGCAAAACAGTCTGCTGCTTGACTTTTTGGTTTGGGTATGTATTCCATGGCTGTATAAAAATGGGGAGGGGGGGTGGGGAGGAAGAAAAAAAAGAAAAAAAGAAAAAAGAGGACTGGAAACTCCACCTGGATGCTATCAGTCTTGCCCAAGTAAACAGTACTGACATTAGTGCTAGCCTGCTGAGTGGTACAGGTTAGGAAGGGTCACAGAGGCAAAATGGTGACCAAACGTGCCTTGAGGTAGAGAAGCTCTGGAATCTGTCACAAAAGGAGAGAGCTGAAAGCTCATTTTATCTAGAAGTCATTTCATTTTAGAGTTCAAAACAATTAAAGACATTGAAAGAGTTGTACAAACATGGATTATAGCAAGACAGAAACAATCTCCTTTTTCATATAAACATGCCCTCGACTACATGCACATGCTGTGATGTGCATGATTCCTGAGATAACAGTGCAGCACACCATAAGATGACAAGGGAATGTATAAGAGGGATAGCAAAAAAAAAAATAAAAATAAAATCACAGAAAGTCTCCCTCATAATACTGAACAAATACTCATAGCCATAACGCAACTAAACATTTTTGTCTGAAGGAAAAAACGCAAGCAAATGCTGAAGAATTTAACTGTCATGTCCCAATAGCTAAGTAAAGTTTTTTGCTGAAGTCCCTTGAGATAAACTTTCTTTCAATGCTCAACCTGTTAAGTTGCACCCAAATTTGCAAACCAGAGAAATATCTACTAGTACACAACAATCAGTGGGCTGTAATAACTATTTCATGAGGATTTTTTCCACAAGGCTTTAAATTCACTTGAAAACCTTAGCACTGGAAACAGCCTACAATAATTACTAACTTGAATTTTCTAGCTTGTTTCCTTTCATTTCTGTCCACAAAAGCAACCCTGAAACCACACCTGGAAGCCCCAACTCCTGAAAAATAAATTTTTCCATAATATTTTTGTAAGAAAAGCTACATAGATGAAGGATTTTTTTTCCAATATCACTTCCAGTTCCCTCCCAATATTTTAGCCCATACCAAGGAAACAAAATAAAGCATTAGTGATACTTGCATGTGGCATTAAGCAGCAAGACTAAGTTTTCACATATTTTGACAATTGCCCAAATCTACAGCCAGGGTGGGAGGCTATGTCCAACTCAGAAATGAAATGGTTAATACATCTTAAACACTGATCCTTTTCCAGGCATGTTCAAAAAACACAGGGAAAAAACTAAAACCAAAAGCAAAAAAACCCTCAAACAGTAAAGTGAAGTTCTGAACTAATTTTACTTCTCCTACAGCGTGCCAGGAAGTGTATTACATGCCATTGGCCAGATACCAAACCTGTGACTCTGGGGGGATGACTGAAGGAATCCTCACAATTCTACATCTTGGAAATAAGTTCTGTGCTAGAAGGAAAAGCTCTGTAACACATGCCATCCCTTTGCCCTCTTTTATGAAAAGGGAGAGAAGAGAGAGAGGCTGCTTCCTCATTTATAGACCAACACACGGTGGGCCAAAACCAGCTTGTGGTAAGAGCAGCAGGAGCAGCAGAAACAGCAATTCGGCTGGTGCTTTCCTGTCCCAGTTGCACCTCTGCAGAATAGGGAATCTCCATAAGTCTCAGTATCAATCTGAGTTATATCAGATTTATATCAGGAAGCTTATCATAATAAGTGGGAGTGTCATTTGGCCCATTAATAGCAGAAGAATAGCACCTAATTGCATTGTAAATGGAAAGGGTTATGCTGAAGCCACTATATTGCAATGAAATCAGCTCTCAGCTGAGTATGTGTATTGTATGATTTTTCCTTCAAAATATAATTTGTATTATGTCTTAAGTAAAACCCAAACCTATGTCCAAAATTTAAAATCAACTATTTTATTTGACATTAAAATAAGTAAATAAAAGCTCAACTGAAATCACTATTACATGATATTCAGAAAATCCAGATGAGAAGCAATTACTGCTTCAGGATTACCTAAAGGACAGCTCAGTAATTCTTTGAGAAACACTTCCTTTAAGTAGCTGAGGAAAATTCAAATGCAAATAAGACTCATAGCCAGACAGGTAAAGAACTGTCTACCCTTCACACCCAGTGCCCCAATAAGCTGTCCTAACTCTTCTTTACCCTGCTAGGAGTTAAAGCAGAAATGGCTAGGAGCCAGAGTGAGTTGCCCCAAGGAAATTCCTGCAGAGTAGCAGGAGGCACACTGGGGACGTGGCTTGAGCATTTCTGCATTCCAGCTCTTTCCAGTGGCTGTAATGACCCAGCAGGGCCATCTGCAGCCACATTTCAGTTTGGGCAAAATCCAACCCAGGCTGCTCTAACGCGGGGTACAGAACAAAGTACCCCCTCTGGCTGAGGAAACAGACAACGAGTGATATAAAGCTCCTTTCCATGTATATGAACTCTGTACCCATACAGTGATTTATTTGGGCCATTCACTAAACTGTTGTAGGACTTGTCCCATATAAGTTAAAATGACTGTTCAAATCTCATAAGAACATGATGGGAAATCACCAGCATAAGAAAAATCAATAATTTATATAAGACCTTGCAATAGTATTGTAACACTTTGTTCCATAATAAGGCAGTAAAAGTTATTAAACAAGCAATGTTTATTTATATTATGTAATATAAGCACAGTTTGTATCATATCTGGGGTCTATTTTCCTCTGAGTGCAAATATTTAACTCCCATTAATGTTAACAAGAGGTTGCCTAGCATATACTTTGGCAGGAGAATAAAAACTGAATTTTAACATTAATCTTAAGCAAGCTTTCAACTTGAAAGAATCTTGAGAGTACCTTGTATTAACACTATCTTAATTGCTCTGAAATCTGGATTTTGCATGAAGCATATACACAGATAAAACTAACTTGTGTTAACTTTAAATTGCACATTTTAGGATAATGGGAAATAACTGTGTGTCACCTTTCTGTAAACTCCATAGCTCACTCTGTGAAGACACTATTAGCAAAGACAGTGATAAAATCTTTGAAGAATTCTCTCCATTTCTAAGAATGTTTTTCCCCTAGCCTTGCTTCACAGCAGAAAATTAACTCATACAAGTTTTCACAATGAGAATGTGGAGGAAATTCCTATTGCATTTGAAAAGGAAACAGCTTTTCTGGCATTCTCTGTTTACAGTTTGGGGAATCTCCTTCACATTTGCGCTCTCACTGAGGACAGTGAGGCACCACAGATATATAGTGCAAGGAGAATCTGGCCCTTTCCATTTTGTGAAAGTGCTTTGATCATGACTCTCTCAAGACATCATTTTAAACTCGAATGCAATTGACCGCTATTGCACCATATGTTCCTTATGTGTGAGCTCTGTCTTGTTCATTAATTTTTATGCCACTACTGTTGGAATTCAGCCAGTGTAATGTGGAGGCAATTAGCAATGTCAGAGTGTTCATGCCAGCATATAATGAGAGAGAGAAAGAGAGAAATGGGGAGCTTATACTTCCTGCTACAGGCAAGGGTCCTCTTCAGAGGCTTTTCTTTTTTTTTTAAAAACGTTATTTGAAAACCGAAAAATCTAATAAAAACAGACAGGTGACAAGAAATAAAAGTCTTGGTATAGAAGTCAAATTTACTCATAAAAACTCTCCCATAAGCTTTTTAATATGTTCACCTATTTTCAGAGCATGAAACTCAAGACGCCCTGTGGCCTGATTACCTCATCTTCTAATCTTACAAACACTGTGGTCTGCTAGAGCTCTCTATCAAAATGCTTAGTTTTAGCCTACAAAAAAGATGCATGCATACACTAGAACAGAAGTGTACATCAAATAATATGTGTTCCAATGACATGGCATTTACTGACCATATCTGTGGCTTCTGGTTTTCTTTAAAAAACCCCTACTACTGCAAATCTTGCCATCTGAGACCTACGCTGTTTGTCATTCTTGTTGCTGTTTGTGTTCTTCAAATTTTCAACAGAAAAACAATATAATATATGACTGAAGTTCCAAGGAGTACTGGAGACCTCACTAAAGTCTCCACCTCTTCCCATTCTAAGTGTCACACACAGACACACCCCTCCCCCTGTTCCTTCCAGTGAGGAAACAGGCCAGTTTCACAACATAATTTTTGCCCTATCTCAGAATACAAATGCACCTAAATACAAGTGCTCCAAAAATTCTGCAGTATTAGAAATCTTGTGCCCATAAATCCAAAAGCAGGACTAAAGTCCCCTCTCTCACAGAATCTTCCATCTGAACTCCATATCTCGTAAGAGGAAAGATAAAAAACACTACATACACAGAAGCCCCTTCATATTTCAAGACCTGATAAATTTTGTTGTTCTTGTGTAAACATCTACATGTGTGTTTACAAAGTAAACAGACTAATAAACGCAACCTGACTAATCAGAAGAATGGCTCAAGCTGCAAAATCTACATCCATATTCTCCAGTGGTTCCTTCTACTTCACATTGTGATTCAGACCCAGGTTTGGCTTTCACAGTCCATTAAGGAGGCAGACAACTTTGAAGTTCGCTGGGGACACAATTTTCGGTTCTATAGTATTAAATGGCTTAATTATCTATTTGGCTGTGAAGTCATTAGGCAACTCTGCACTAGTAATACGATTATTAAGAGATACCCCCCACCGCAATTATTTAAATAACAGTCACAGTAGCACGGTGCTGCTTGTGGTAAGGGTCTTGTGGCTCAGTGGCAGCCTTTCACTTCTGAAAGCTTGGCAAGTATATAAAGGTAGTTTGACTAGTCCACCTTAATTCCTACTGGATATTTACCCTCATCCCAAAATTCAGAGCATCCGGCCAGCTTCATAGTGTACAACCATTTTTAAAGAATCCCACTCAGAGGTTTGCAAAGGCATTGCTGCCCTGAATTAACACATGTAAAGAGGCTGCTCCAAAGCCCACTGAGATCCAAGTCACGGCTTATTGGGCTCAGAAGACATTTACGCAGTTTGGCAGCACGGCCTGCCCGGGATCCAGCTACTGTCATTTGTTCAAACTTCGTGAGCAATAGAACTCAGTCACAGTATTTAATAAGTTTCTAAAGCAGCTCACGGAAGTGTCAAAAACTTTCTAAATTGGAAGAGTTTTAGTGAAACTTAGTCAAAACTGAAGGTTTCAGTAGCATGACATTAGACAGTTTCATTGAAAAGTTGGAATTAATCACTCAGCTTGAATTAAATAATTTTTTCCCAATTAATTTGGAATTTTATATTATATTTAATCCTGAGAAGTAATTGTGGAAGAAAGCTGTGAACTTCTAGAAAGGACAGTTTTCTGCAGTGTAGCAGCTTCCCCGTACCTGTTTGTGTCTTCTTCAGTTGATGCATGGCTATTTAAAGCAAGAGCAAACCCTACCTTTGTATCAAACACAATCTGATCTTCTCATTACTGAACATTTACTTATTCTACTAGTAAGGGGACAAATCATGTGCTGTCACTAAGTCCAATGAAGCCAATCAAATTATCAGAGAAATACCATTTAACTGATAGGAGTGAGCAAAGCCGTGGCATTTGCTCACTTTCATGTTATTTGCAGTAATAATACAGGGGAGTTTCCCTTTAATTGCATGTTAAGAGTAGAAAAGAAAAGGGAAAGCTTAGAGAGCAGTCATGAGGAGATTGGATTAAGAAACAAACCCCAGCACCACTGAGTAGTAGGGTAATTCTTCAGTCAAGTGTTATTAGAACAATTAATACAGTCCCTGCACTGCAAACTAATCCAGAGATTTCAGTTTCCCCTGTTAAGATTTTTTTAAAAGTTGGTATGTTTGCATGTTGCATGCAAGACCAACTTAGTAAAAAAATCTTTCATAGCTTTAGAGAAATAGCTAGATTTTGCTCACAGATCATATAAGTGAGTGGTGTCTCTAGATGTTTCCATCACAGTTTCAACAGACTGTCCTCCAAGTTTTCTGATCACCCAAGAGGAGTGACAGCAACTCCACTCGCTGAGGCTGTGCATTGTCTGCCCTGTGGCTCTGCTCCTCTGGCACTCACTGCCGAGGTCCTCCTCCCCACAATGTTCCTAATGTGTTCAGACACCTGGGATGCAGGGAGAGGCTGTGCATTCAGCAGGAGGCATGACAGAAATGCCAGCTACAGTCACAAACTTGCCCTGACCAATTCTGTTTCCGATACAAATTGTGCGTCAAATTGGCAGGAAGCATAGGGAATTTCATAGGGAAATGGCAACAAGGGCAGTGGAATTTTATTTCTGAAGCAACTCCCTACTGTATTTCCTCCTGTCTTTCTCTAGAGCTCCAAGGCCAAAGTATTCACACAGCATGAAAGACAAACTCCAGTTTTTCTGCCTCAAAATCTAAGGAATGTGCTACATGCTGCAAAACTGCAAGTGAGCAGAAACAGTGCAAGGAGTCTTTGCTTCCCAGAAGATCCAGGCACCGATAATGTTTGGTTGCTGAAAAGACACCTCCTAACATGTCATATGTAACCCTCCCAAATGCCAAAACATGCATACAATGTGACCCTGTCACTACTTGGGACAGCACAAGTCCAAGCTTATACTCGTGCGTATTCAATACTTCACTGAAGATTCCTTTCTAGCTGAAGATTTGGAAGCAGGGGTTCCTTTCTCCTTTCTGAGGCCCTCAACTAACACACACACAGCAGATACCCTGCATCTGTTCAGGCAGGCTGGCTGAACCTGGTAACTTCTTCCCACTGCAAAGTTTTGTGGATCAGGCTCCCAGCAGCACTGGACACTACCAGTAGTTCGCTGAGCAGTGCAGGTACATTCCCAGAGCTACTGCCTAGGAATCACCGCTATGGAGACCACTATACCTTCCAAATCTATACTCTGGCCACATTTTCAAACTTCCTCTCCTCAAAGCAAAGACCAGAAGGATGCTCAATTCAATATATGAGCTGAAATTTGGAGGTAATCAATCAATTTCAAGAGATGTCCAAGGCACAAACTGATCTAGATATGCCTTAACGTGATCCACAGAAGTTGCTGGCAGAAGAAAAGAAATCCTGGCTCCAGAGGTCATCCTTTTGCCCACAGATTTCAGAGGAAGGAACCATGGTATGTATCTTCTATCCTAGTTCTGAAATTCATCTGCCGTGCACTTTTGAGCACTTCACCTAAAATTTCCATACTTTCCTTTTCTCATATTCAAGATAAACAATGTTATCTATCAACTGGCCCACTCACAAGGTTGAACTTATTTTTTGTGCAGAAGTTGAGATCCTTTGGGCTAAGGTGCTGCACAGGTGAGAACTATTACTAATCTATTCTTGTAATGACTCCACGACATCCCAGGGAGTCCAACAGTAAAGCTCTCCCACTAAACACAAAAACAGCTTTACAAGAAGTAAAAATTAAAATAATAAAATAAAATACTGAACATTCAGGAGAATTAAATAAGAGACCAGCTTGTAGTTTTCATGTGCAGTCATCTGAGTCAGCTCTCCAAGGAGTGCCAAGGGCTAAATTCATCCCTGAGCTATGCTGGCTTCTGCCAATGTAAACCAGGACACGCGGCCTCTGCCAGCAAAGCAGGGAGAGGCTGCAGCAGTGGAAAGCACCCACCGCCTTCCTCTCTGTTGGGGGTCTAAATGCAGCAGCAGCACTAAGAGGGAGCAGCCTGGCCAGGGCAGGTTCACAGCTGTGACACCCCGAGGTCTCCTGGTGCATGTGGGAGCATCTTCTACTCTGGGCTCTGTTACAGAGGTTCAAGCAGATTTCACAGCAGTGTTTGGCAGAGCCCGCTGTAACGAGGAGTAATGGTGACCAAACCTCTCAGCAAGCCAAGGCAGGGTGAGCTTATACTGGAAGTGTCACTGACACAAAGAGGAGTATAAACCCTTGGCAGGCATAGGATTTTGTCCACCTTCACATTTTTCTGTATCAGTGGACAAGTTTGCCAGCCTGTGTTGCATAACACAACTTAATGTACAGTCAGATTGAGCTTGTGATTTAACTGGGAAACAGCTGTGTGACTCAGATGTTTTAAGGGGAGGGCAGAATACTGTGTACAGAAAACTGTCCTCATTCCACCATGAACAAAGAGTGGCAAAAACACAGGCACCTCCACTGCGCCAGCTGTATTGCTGCAGTGTAGCAGACCTCACTTGGCAAGATATAAAAAAGAAGATTAACAAGTATAATAGCATTTTACTGTACTCTTTAGAATGAAAAATCATTTGTATGTTACCACTACTGATGGTCCAAAACCACAATGCTGAAACTAAACAGGGAATACAGATCTGAACCTTCATCAAAACCCCACCCTCTTGGTTCAGTTCTTTGTTAGATCCAAGACTGGAAGGTACCTATTTTCTTGTCTTCTGGGAGGCTGGTGTTTTGCAAGGCCCCAAATTCATACACTTCACAGCTGAAAATCTTGGGAGAATCTCAATTTTGATTGCCACAAACCAGACTTGCCAACCTAACTGGTAACCCCCAAACTAAGCCTCAACCCGAAGCATGCACTGCTTCCCAGTCTCTCCCAGGCTGGAGCTCTGCCAGCAGATGAGGCCAGCAGCCACCCAGGTATACCACTGCATTATGAGGATGGCTTCAAGCATAATCCAGAGGAATACACAAAGATTTGGCTTTATGTAAAGGCTAAGTTGTGACTGAGTGTCTCATCTTGGTCCCCGTTGGAGCGGAGCCCAAAACCACCACACGCTTTGGCACTGTTTGTTGTACTTGGCAATGTTCGCTCAAGCGAGGTGGGTGCATTGGCAGGACTTGTGAGGAACCCCTCCTCTTTAATTGGTGGGAATGTACCTGTAAGGCTGAGCTGTGTTTGGTAAGGCTAAGTGTTCCCGCAAGGGAAAACGACTCGAGACAATGCAGTTGGTGTTTAGAGTAACAAGACAGTGGATGACTGAGGCACTCTTTCATGTTACCTGGAGGGCCCTGTTAAGCTCTCTTACTGCTTTCTGTTGTTTCACCACGAAACTGTGTCCCTTGCTTTAGTTAAAGGGAAAGCTGATGAAATAGTTAGACAGCCCAAAAGAGTTTTTTTCCCAGTAATTGAGAGAAACCTGGAATACATCTAGCTTCAGTCACTATTTTGTTTCATGTCAGAGGTTAAAAACCAACAATAATACAATTTTTGCCATGAATTATCTAAAAGAAAGAAAAGCTACAACTGCTTGTCTGCTTTATTTATTAAAATAATTTCTTACAGACTGAAACATCACATGAAAATTAAACTTTGTTCTACTTACAGCCTGCCTAGAGCTTTGTTTTGGGTGTTTTATGTAACAAGAGTTGGGGACAATCATACATTCCCTAAAGCTAAGCATGCATTTCATGCGTTGACTTGAGAACTATTAATTCTACAAGCACTGAATATAAGGAGTTTAAACTGTTGCAATTTTATCATTAGTAGGAGTGTTTTCTCCAAGCCTTTGCATCAGATGACAGAAGGCTGTATATCACCTCCTGCACAAAATGAAACATGTTCAGAAGTATGTGACCTCTACTGTCTGAGCTAATGGAGTCTCAGGTACCTCAAGACTGAAATTATTACAAACAGATAGCTGAAAAATCATGTCTCATATTCTATTCAGTAGAGGGCAGTGGCAGATAAAAGCCATGCACACCTATTAACCTGCTGGAAGTCTTGTCTCCTCTCACGAATCTCATGGAGGACAGGCAAGAATGGTGGATTCAGTGCTTTTGGTCACAGTCCTCACTCACTCTCTCCCACCTTCCCTCCTACCCTCATCCCTCCACAGTTCCTTTTTCCTTCTGCCATGGATGTTATCATCAAGGCCAAATGCCTTCTACAAGGTATTCCCCCTGAAAAGCCGTCAGGAAATAAAAATGCTCAGAACCTTATGGGATCAGGTTCTTAATGGCTCTAAATGAGAGTATAATAAACACATGCACATGTGCATGCATGCACACACACACCCAGCACCTATTTGTCAGACATTTTTACCAGACAAGGAGAACACAAGCTGGAAAAAGACTGTTGCCTAGTGGCAAAGGCACTCAGAGTTATGGGGGCGTAAGTTTTAGTTCAGTCCCTGCACTTAGCAAATTGAATTAATCAGTTCATTGTTGTGGTTAGAATTAAATATAAGTGCCAAGAAATACAGCAAGAACGTTACATTTTGCTCCATTACCTCACAATGACACATGCGGTGTCACTTCACAAACACTCATTTCTCAACCCGTGCAACTTAGTAGGAAAAAGGAGGATACCTACATTGTTAATAGCATGTAGTGTTGTACATCCACATTTACCAACACGAGTAAATACGAACAACTGTATATATAACTTCCTGATCTAAAATACCTCCTCTTGGCAATCTTAAAAGCCTAGAAGAAAAGAAGGAAAACCCTATTGAATAACAGAGATTCCAAGTGTGAACATAAGACCAAAGAAATGGAGGCAGGGTTGGGAACACTGCAAGCAAGAATTCTGGAACAACTCTTAATGTATTTGTTTTCAGGAAAAGACCTTGCAGCCCTACTTCTTTTAGGACAGGTAAGGGACAATTCTGTCACAACGGAGTATATGTTTATGCCTTAATACCGTTATCTTCAAAGAGAATTACTGCTGAATGTAAGAAGCATGGTGCTTGTATGTCTTTACATTCTTAGACAAGCTGCTAAATGGTGACTAGCAAGATATACGGATTCATTAAAAAAAATTCCCTGCACCTTAACTGGTGGGGGGGAAAAAAGGCAATGACTACTACATGCACAGATTGCCATAAGTGCAAGTTACTGCAACATTTCTAAAGATCAAACAGTTTTACCTGCCTGGTTGCAGAGTGGACAAGACAGGCAAGTGGCACATGGCTCTGACTGAGGAGTACCGTCCTTTAGGGCTCTGCCTCAGCACGTCTGCACCTGCATCCCCTCCTCGGCTCAGTCTGGTCTACAGCCTTTCCAGAGACCTATCTGCAGCTGTCAGACTTCGTAACTGCTGAATGACACTTCCTATCACCAGCTACTTAATGAAAGGGCTTCCCAAGAGAAGGATCAAATGTCAGCCAACTTTGTCCTTCTCCTTTTCTTCCAGAAAACCATGCAGGTCCAAATGAAAGCCTATTTAGCTGCCCCATCCCAGGACTCTACCACAGTGCTTTAAATGTTAAGTTTCATCACTGGGCTGTTCCTCTTCAGCTGGAATGGATTCGCTGGGAGAAAGTGCACCAGCCTTTCCTCCCACCCACAGCACTGCTGAAGGCACTGCCCGTGTCTTGGCTCTTGTGGAGAAGTCACAGCTAAGTAGCTCTGCCAGCCCACATCCGAATGATGGCTGCATCTGGCCCTGCTCTTCAGAGCTCCATCCTACTGCCTTCACCAACAGATTTCATGAATCAGAACTATGTTTGGGAAAGATCCCAAGTGTGTAATGACTTCTTAAAAAAAACATGCAGATTGTGCTTCACTCTCCAAACAATGAAGTACAGTTTTATTCTGCTCTCATTTCAAGTATTCAATATTTTGAGCTACATTTAGCTGAAGAACTTAATTTGCATTGAAGAACAAGCCCCATATTTACTATGTTAGATGATGCTATTCTGCTTACATATGTGTTTGTATATAAGCAATAATGTCATTCAGTTTTTATCTCCAGTAGACTTTAAAAGAAAAAAAAAATCACAAAATTAACAAATGCACACTGGTGCAATCCACCAAAACATACACTGAATTAAGGTACTTATAACTGCAGTAAAGAGATAAAAAGGCAAAACAACACTGAACAGATAGAATTAAACATTTGGTTCCTAGTAAGGTATGACTGTCTTTGCCAAAGCACTGAAGAAGTTTCTTGTTAGCAAGTTGGCAAGATTTGAAGTATTATTTCCTGATTACGTTGATAGCTGGTATTCATTGCAATCACTTGAGGATATCTTAGTATCCTGTGCAATTTTAACTCCTCCATAAAAATATCTGGAAGGAAGCCTTGCAGGCTATCTAACATTGACTCAGCTACTTGGTGACCAGCTGCTTTGCTGTGGTAGCAGTAAACTGCAAAGTCCTGTACTTAGAGAACACTAAACACCAAACCTTTGTTCAGTACAGAAACAACACACTCAGCAACTATTTATTTGCTGCCTTGTCTCTATGGGAAAAGCCCTGCAACTTTCTCATTGGCCGCCTAGCAAAAGCCCTGCATGGATTTCCTTCTACATGACACATGGGAACCCAATGCTTTCTCAGAAAGAGCCATAACTTGTAATCTTTGTCTGTACATCCAGCCATCGGGCTGGGGCTTGGCAGTGGTCAGTATGCAAAGTGCTCCCACACACAACTAACCTCAGAGGGAAAACTCACAGGGAATCCACCCGGTGCAGACTGCAGAGGCAAAGTACAGCTGTCTGCAGCTATCCAAATGTCTCAGGCTTGGTCATCTTGATCTTTTTAATGACCCTGCATATCAGCAGAATACAGGCATCTGTTCAAAAGAACCTCGCAGCTCCTGACAGAGCAGAGCACACATCAAAGACGGGTGGGTCAGATTCTGCCCTCACTTGATGCATTAATTTAGAATAACTGAAATGAAATCAACAGAATTACTCGTCATTAACACCACAGTAACCAAGAACAACCCCCCATAGTCACAGTTGTCTTTCCACTGTGACTTACACAAATGTGCTAGTTTTTGTACTTTAAAATATCTACATGCTTTAAAGCCCAAGTATTTTTCATTTGCCTTTGGCAAAATCAAGGGCAGATTCTAAAAAAGGCAGGAGACTGATTATATTTCTATCAGAACTTTTGTCGCTGGCATTACTGAAATGGCAGCAAATGCAACCGATCTGTCCCACATCTCAGGGTGCAAAGAGTTAATCTCCTTTCTTGCAGATCATCTGTATCAGTCCAGATGCTTGGCTGGGAGGAAATATAACTCAAGTGCCTGGACTAGTGCAGGAGACTAAAGAATAAAAATATTTTTATGTACTGTGCTTATAAAATATTCTATTTGCTGTGTAGTACCAGTTATGTTTAGAACCTTCCTTTAAGGATTTTCTTTTCATATTGACAAAAAAAACCATCCATACACTCCTTGTTAAAAAACACTTCTGCCTAAGTGTCTGACCTCCATTGTGAAAACTGATCCTTTGCTGTTGATCTGCATCTTTATTGTGCCTTCAAACTTACATGCTAAAATAAAACCAAGACAACAGAAATCACAGTAAAGCGCCACTTAAAGTCAATGTAAAGTTTATAATCCTTTGCAGTCCATTCTTCTATTATGCTGATGACAAGTTAATTTGGGTGATAAAATGGAAACAAAAAGCAAGGAAGTAATCCTGTTTTACAGAATATTATTCAAACAATAATAACTTCCTTCACATAACACTTATTTCATTCCATCATTACTATTATTATTACTACTATCTTAAGCTATGACAGATTGTGAAGGGTCAGAGATAATTTTTATCAATCAGCCTCCCTTTGTCTTTGGCAGGTTTAATCATGTCACTTGGAATGTAGCATGAGGGGCCTGATGAAATTGGAAAAGCATGTGAAGATAAAAATCACTCTCAGATGAATTCAGACACTTCCTGCCACTCTGCAGATGCCACAGTGCTGCAAGCCACCCTCCCAGGAGAGATGATTCACCTGGAAGGAGGGCCAGGCTCTGCCAGATGTGTAGGAGGCTGCCTGAGACCCACATGCTAACACTGTCTCAATTGTATGAAGCATATGCTTTCAGTCAAGGGTGAAAAATGCAGGCACCAGCACATGCCAAAAGTCTTTCAAGCATGGCCCACCAGTCAGCCTGAAGCTTAATGCACTGATCCATCGAGTCAGCAGATGTGTGTCACCACGGTACAAGTTGAAGCTGGTTAAAGCTATAAAAGAGTGAAGTGACCTAATCCAGACATTCAAATCTCACAAAGAAAACCATATTGTTGTCACTTTGGGGGCCTTAAGTGTGGGACTTTAAGCACAAACACTGAAAGGCTTCTTGGAGTAAAAAGGTATGTTGCTGCGAAAGCATAAATCCCAACCCTAAGCTACACTTGTAGTGATTTCAAGTTGATCTGATAAAAGCATAGCACAGCTTTCCTTTTTAGTACTGCACATACAAAAAAGAACATCTGCAGAATTTTATTGCTAGAGCCATAAATGCTCCTTATCCGCTTGGTTTGAGGCAGAAGTCCAAAAATACCTTGATAGAAAGTTTATTTGCAGAGTACCACTACGTACTTGGTAGAGCCAGTGAGTTATACAACATATTCTTTCACTCCTGGCAAAGTGCTGTCGGTGTCAGCTCAGAGTCCGGCAGTAGGAGCTGGCTCCATAATGCCTGGGAACTCCTCCCTCCTTTCCATTTAATAATCATTTAATGGATACAGTATTTCCCGACACACTCAAAGTCGAAGCAACACTTCACAACGAAAATATTCACCTTGTTCACATGCAGAATGATTTGTTTAAAGAAATCACATCTCCTCAGCACTCCAAGATCAACCCAACACTGGACTTGTGCAAACCCACTTCACTGTCAACAGCAGTTGTTTCAAATAGCTTGTTCAGAGGTAGGTGATAAGATGTAGTTCTCACAGGGCAAACATAGTCAGGCAGACAAAGATTTTTCTTGAAGTGTTTTCTGTCTATCACCTGCAATCCAGTTAACAGAGCTTTCTTAAGTATTCCTGCCTGTAATAGCCAGGTCTCTGGAAGAGCACTGATGTTTCACAATGACCTCATTGTGCTTTGACATAGCTTTCCTGAGCTGTGGCCTGTGGCAAACACACACCTGCTCCATTTATGCCCAAGAGGCCAAAAGTAAAAAAAAAAAAAAGGCGACTTCAAACAATATTCAAGTTCAAACAACAAGCAGGGTTCTTCTGCCTAAAGAAAAGTCCATCCTGCAATCCACTTCGCAAAAAATGATAGCTGGTCATTTAAAAGTTAACTCTTTTAGGAACCACCAGAGATCAGAGGTAAGAAAACCCATGCCAGCTTAAGGGGGAAAAACACCCACTCTGCATCTGAAGTTCTGTCATGTCCCCCCCTCCATTTCTAAGCCTTGACTATTCCCATTGCTCGAGAACGGGGCTTTCCATAGCCTTAGATCAGGACTAAGCCAGTAACTGCACTAGGAATCAGATGTAAATACCATGAAAAGAAGGTCACAAGACCAAAATCTATGTAAGTACAGGATGAAAGGCAACACAGATACCTGACACAGATGGCAGTGCCAGGAACAGAAGTAAAAAGCAATGAAGTGTGAACGTAAGTACACACACACAAATACACCCGTACACTCATGCCTCCTGTGCTGCTCCCATCCAGATAGTGAAGAATGTTTTAAATTATGTTGATAAAAAAGGTTTTTAATTAATTGGGTTGGGGTTTGGGTTTCTTTTTTTTCAGTTCTCTCCTGATTTTTCCATTGCCCTGCTCACCTGTGAGTTATACTGGGCCAAAAAAGATTTCTGGCAACTGTCCTTATACCAAATACCTTTTGCATGTCAGCTATACAATACTTTGCATCATCCACAGTCTCCATTAGCAAATTTGCCCTTTCACCTCAATAGCACCCATCTGACATTTCCACAGCTTCAGAGGCTTTTCCACCTTCACCAAAGCACGTTTGGGAGTGGTTCCAGGGCAAATTCTTTGATTCTGGTGCTGCAGCATTAATGAGGAAAAAAAAATAAAATAGGAGAGAACAGTTCAATGTTTCAAGAGAAAATGAGCAAGACAAATTTAACTACGATTTTTCATAACTCCTTCCCTCAAGTCTTTTGACAAAGAATTGCTGAATGCTTTCCCTACCTAAAAAGCTTTTGCTGCTTGGAGGAATAAATGATGTGCTGTGGCTGCCATGGAAGAGTAACTAGAGGCTAATAGAGGAATGGAAGTGAAGGGTCTTCAAGATATCCCCTGTGGCGCTTGGAGGTTTTGTCTTTGACTGCCACAGCAAGACTGGATTCTGCACGAGCCAAAATAACAGTATCAATACTTGTGCAACATCCCAGAAGTGTAAACAACAAAGGAAGGAAAAGATATCAGTGCAACACCAGAACACAAAGAAATAGCAGGTATCAAGTTGAGCTTTCTTATAGTCTAGGATAAAACATGGCTTTGCACTACCTAAATACCATTGAAAGCTCACGACAGCAATTTGCTTTCATTGTTTATATAAAACCATATATGCTGCCTCATATAAACCATATTAAATAAAACATATAAAACTGTATAAATTCATATAAAACCATAGGCTGTCTCAGTATTAGCTAGGGTAACACTGAATTAATTCTTCATTCATAAGATATTAATCATTTTTCTGCACTACATGCTGTAGAAGTATTCACTGCTCATTTCTGTTTTGGGACTAATATGGAGAGAACAAACTAAGAGCTCTTCAGGCTTTACCCCAAGCCACAGAATCACAGAACATGTCGAGTTGGAGGGGATCCACAAGGATCATCAAGTCCAAGTGTGTGGACATGAGTGAGCAGAGCAGTTGTACTGCTGTAACCCTGCTACCAGCTCGTGCTCCTGAAGGAAATAAGAAATTCTGCAGAACAACAGAAGTGTATTGATTGAGGTAAGTTCATGCTTTTTTTGCAAAAATAACTGTTATTAAAGAGTTAAGCCACTGTATGTGTGGGCGAACTGCTTTCTGTAATTGCTATCTATCTACTGATCTTGAGAGAGATGTTGATCTTCTGAAACAAAGGGTGCAGACGCAAGTCTTTTTAAACCAATAAAAATACCACCATTTAAGTGGGGTTTTGGCCATAGATCCTTTGTATGCAAATCCCTCAGATCAGATTGAAAATTAGACTTCTCTTTGGACAAAAACATTGTCATTTGAACTTGGGAAAATACATGGCTGCCAACAGAAATGTAAACCCTATTTGACAAAGTGTTCCACTTTCCCATCAGGGTCTCATTATATGATTTTTATTTGAAATGTACATATATTAATATAAAAAAATAATCATGGCTGTCATTTCCTACATCTTTGGAGTAAGCCATTCTGTAGCACTACGTATTTTATATCCACCACTGAAATCCTCTGGCTTTGCACTGTGAAAAATCTCTCTCCAGAAAAAAAAAAAAAAAAGAAAAATTTCTAAAACTTGGCCCTCTCACATCCCAATCAAAACATGCTGATGTGTGTACACAAGTTCAGAATTATTTCAGATGGCTGTGAATTATCCTAAAAAAATATTTTTAAGGACCTGTCCTAGTTGTGGATGTCAAACACTATTTCTACATTGCAGCAGAATAACTATTTAGAAAGAAGTTAAAGACCGAAAACTAGACCTGACTGCTGCCAGTGTTGGAACCTCTCTTAGTGCTCTGTTTTCCAGAGCTTTCCCTGTGTGGAGTACCTTATTCAATACAACTTTAGTGTAATTCACACACACCTTACAGCCTACATTCAATGTGACTACACCTTTTCCTTTCGGCTTGACCCTGCAAAACTTTTTCTTTAATGAGTAACCTCCTCTCACAAAAGGTGCATCATGGAGATCTGCACTTAAGTAGGAAAAATACTTCTGAGGATGGAATTAGGGCATGAGTGCCAAGCAAACAGCTGGTGGGCTTACTGCTGCAAAGTATCTGCTGGCCCATGGACTCTCCATGAATGTTGACTCATGTCAAATGTGCACAGCAGTGCATTGGCAGAGTGCTGACTCACACCCGGCCATTTCCCAGAGCTCTGCAGACCTCTCTGCAGGTACCAGTTGAAGCCTGGAAGCAGTAAAGTCACATTTGCATTGAGTCTTCCTCCCAGGGTTTAAGGCAGGACAAAACTATGCAAAGGTAGCTACGCCACTTCCCCAAAGCAAATCAGCCCCAAACTGGTTCAGGCAGTGCCAAATATCAAGGAGCAGTATATTGGTATTCAAATTTAGATTTTATCTGTGTATAACTGTGCAGAATTTTGTAACTTTGCTGTAAGTGGTCCTTCTACACGCCAGAACATAAAGTAGATTTGGCATCTTTGGATTATAGATTGGTGCCTGCAGCTTGCAATTCCAGGGTTTGCTTTGAAGCTTCAGCTTTTTTCCCTTGCAGTGCTTTGACAATGGTCATAATTCAGCGTATTCAACATGCTTAGGTCGAGATGGCTTTTCTTTATCATTTGGAACTGAAGGAAAACAAACAATGAGGACTTTTTCTAGTCCTTTCTGTCACATTAATGGGCCAGCTAGATTTTACAGCCCTTGCACTCTTCAGAGGACACAAACTAATTCCTGCTCCTTCCTTGCACCCCAAGAGGTGTGTTACAATCAGATATAAATACGACTCATTTTTCATCCCACCACAACTATGAAAGTAGACAGAAGATGGAGCAACACTTGTGCTTCCCAGGACTGTCAGACAGTATTCAAACAACACTCAGCAGAACCACCCTGAGGTGCATTTGCTCCATGTTGTTCCCAGTACCAGACAGATCCCAAAATTAACTGTGATGCACTGTTTCATTGAACATGATCATGAGGTCAGTGGGAGTTGTCAGGAACAGCCTACCTACATTTGTGAAAGGAAATATTTCCTTTTCTCTAATATTTCTTATCTACCCTACCTGTAGACATAACATTTGTTACAGGTTCAATCAATTAATTAGAATATTTCTCTTAAGCCCCACATTAACTCACTGACTGGAATCTACTAATTTCCCAAATACTTTACGTGTTACTCTTTAGATTTAGTGGCTGTTACTCTTCAGACTTTTTATTCCTCCACAATGATCTAGCTGTGCTTTGTAGTTTCCTGACTATAATTTACTCCAAAAAGGGCATGCTCTCCCCAAGTGTAATTAATGACAACTTGATTTGTGTGCAACAGACTATTGGATTTTTTCACTTCAAACAATCACATCTGCAAAGATGAACATACTGCAAGTTTCAGAAGGGAACATTTATGCTATTGCATTAATTCATACAAATGAAGCTGTGAATTTACTGGGTTGTTTTAGGGGAACCTTATACACTTTTGAATGCCAGGGCTCCAGTTAGGCCTAATATATATTCTAGCGTTACTAATAAACTATTTGCATTCTTATACACATACTGGTCCTACAGAATGTCAAAGTTGCATTGTGGGCAACATAAAACTGTCCCGCTTCCTTAGAAATTCTCTTGTAACTAGAAAGAATCGGTGAGAGGAGACAATTCAGGGAGCAGTTAATGGTTTTGGGGCTTTTACTGTGGTCTTAGGGATCAGTGTTTCAGTTTGACTTGCATTTCACTTAAGCCTTTGCAGTGTCCTTCATGATCCAACTGCAAACCGAGTCCTCACAGCTATGCTGGTCCCACAGCCAGGCAAACTATCCCAGCTTTGATAGAAAAGTCATTTTTTCCTCACATACTAGGATGAAGTACAAGTTTTGAAGTCAAAGTATTATTAGAGAGAAGCCAAAATTGCCTTCACTCCCTGCTGAACGCCGACCCTCCAGGTACATTCAGCAACTGCTATAACTAAACGCAAATGGCCATAGTTGGCACGGCCTGACACTACATTTGTTCAAACAGATATTCCACGTAGACTGATGCCAGAACACACGCATGTTCCAACAGGGAAGGCTGGGAAACATCAGGTTGTGACAGCTGGCTTTAAAATAAAAACTGTCCAATGAAATATATGAAAACATAAACAAGAGGACTCTTGTTAGCCCAGGGAATTCAGTCATTTTCTCAAGGCTAGTTTTAACTTTGCTATGTTTATCAAATTTATAACTTTAAAGCATACATCGTTCCACCTACTTATAAAGTGAACAACTGAGTACAATTGAGGAGTACCTTCTGTGCAGAGAAACAGAAGACAGCACCTCTCAGCTTCTCCATTACTTTAATCACTATAACCTGCAGAGAGCAAGTAAAGAGTTCATCAAAATGCTGTGCCAGTGCTTTGTGTTCACGTCATAAATCCAGAATCAGGAACTTCAAGGTCAAAGTGCTTTTTTCTATTTCTGCTTTTCTCACAGGTATCTCCTTGCACAAACCAGAGAAAGTACAAGACATGCAGTCATTCACAGTTCTAGAACTTCAAGACAGTAAGGAATTTAATGAAGAGCTGCAATTTCTAGAAATAATTCACCTGCAGATAACCTAGATAGAGCGCAACTGCTCATGTGATGCAGAAGGATCCACAAGTCCAGTTGCTTTCACTTTGGAAATCTTTTCTATTCACTAATAAGAAAAAGAATAAGAAAAAGTCAGGTTGCTTGAAAGCTCCTGTCAGTGCAATCAACTGCAGTTGGGAAACCCATGACACTCCTACAGAGGTCTTCAGGAATGAAAAAGGGCTCAGTCACATCTCCAGTTTTCCAAGGATCTCATTTCAGCCTGTGACATGAATCAGGTCTTTCCAGGGAATACCTACACACCATTCTTCATTTTGCAGTACCTTCCCTACTATTTAGTAATTAGAAGTAATGCTCTAATTTCTATTAGATGACAAAATTACTTTTAAATTTTTCTCTTGAACTTAATCTTTCCTGTGCACCTTGTAAATGACGGAGTGTTACAAAAATCCCCAAACAGACTCTTCCCCAGGGGTGTAAAAGACCAAAGGAAAAAACCCACCAAATGTGCCTATGTCTTAGAATAAATAATTATGGCAAAAGGACACTCTTAGGCTTAAGTAGAACAGTAGATTCAAGGAATAAAATTATATAAATTACAGACGTTTCGTGATTATTTCTGCCTAAAGGTGGAGATCCTCTATAAAGGAGGGTGATCATTAAAGGAAGAATTAAGAGACAACTCTACATAATTATTTTTTCCTGTCTTATAAGCCCCTTTAGTCCTCATTTTTCCAGTCATGAAATGTCTATTTAATCATTTTTTTCATGTGACATGCAAGAGTGCTTTGTCTTGCCTTACAGCATCATTCTAAATGAACCACCCAGCACTATTTGATTCTTCACCTTAAACAAGAAACATATGCATCTCAGGCTTCTTCAGCCCACAGAAAAACTGATTACACAGTATCCTGCTAAACTTGATTCAGAGAAGTAGATAAAAGTCATTACCTTCTGTCTGTTCCATTCCAGTTATCCCTCTTTCCCTTTTGTCATCTCCTCCACTTACATTCTGAAAGCATAAATATCTAATTTAGTCAGGTTATTATATAAATTTTTTTGGTAAATATAAGAGAAACTTGAGACAAAACTTCACCAGGAATCTAAAAGGAAAACCTTGTGAGTTTTGATAAGGGTAAGTCACACAAACTGTCAGTTTGAAGCATATAAATGGTTTATATCTTTGGAAGGGAAAAAAACCCACTATGTCCTAGCTAACAATTTATTGAATCAATTGACAAAAAATTATGATCTTTCTATTAAATGTTAAAATTTCTTCTAATATGTATCTTATTAGATTGCAAGCTCTGTTCTGTATACACAGATGAGTATTATACCTGTGTCCTGTAGCCTACTGGAAAAGTTACAGGCTATGGTTGGAAGTGAAAAGAATGCCTTCCCAGAGAAAAAGGCAGCTGCAGCTGTGCATGAATGAGGGGTATGAACAGGGCAAATGGTTGAGTTTGGTTTATCCACTTAATAGGTTTGAGGGCAATGTTTTCTGTTTGGTCTGAGCCCACAACAACTACTGTTTTCCCTGGTGAAGTGAACAGCTCTGGATCTGCTGCAGCAGGGACTCAGGCAGGCTGGGGCTAAGCTGCTCTTCCCTTTTGGGTCCTAAAGTCCCATGGAAAGGCACACAGCAGAGGATAGACGCAGTATTCCCCCAGGAATACTGCAGGTCACAGAAAGCCCTGTGTGAGGCTCCCAGGTGGTGAGAGAGCTGTCTAAAGATTCCCCCTTTACATCTGCAAAAGACAGAGTCCATGTCCAAAAAGCCTTCTCTGCAATAAACCATGGGATACAGCAATTCCCAGGTCCTGATTTACATCAATACAGCTTTGATGACAAAGGAGATACCTTGGCTTCAAAACTGAGTGCTTTGACAGAAGACCTTTACTAGAAGTAGTAAGATAGATTTTACATTTTATGTTGCCACTGTACAGTGCATTCACTAAACAGTACATTTATAAAATCTAGTTCAAGGATGTTTTTTAACTTTGAAGTAGTACCAACTGCACTGCAAAAATGCAATTACTAGAGGTCTGTTGCTACAAACTGTAAACTTCCTTTTAGACGGTATTTGTTAATGTATATTATACAATAACCAATATTTATATAAATATTTTAAATTAAATCAGACATCATACAGTCCTTAGGTTTTATGCTTTGAACTGCAAAACCATGGCATGGTTTTGTCATTGTTACAGCAGAGCCAGTCTGGTATTTCAGATCAAACATGGTATGTAGTCCAGATGTGTTATCTGTCACTCTGTGAGTAAACACTTCTGATGGACAGTGTGTTAACAACAGATTATTACTCATGATGTTGCATGATAGTTACAAAAAGTTAGGCTGAGTGTCAGAGATAACACCAGTGAGAACTGCTGGTGGAAGTGATGCAGACTGGTATGTTTACAGTGGCTTCTGTCATGTGCCTCCCCCATTTGCTCTTCAAGGGAGAGTCAGACACAATTTGCACACCTCCCCACAGGGACTATGGTGGAAGCACGGAGCCGTTTGATCTGAGGGGCAGGACTCACACTAAATATTGAATTTATAATTGTGCAGTTAAACCACTAAATACATGCAGGTTTGCCTGAAGTGCTAAGCATATTAATTTATGTTGTCATTTATGTGCCCTTTTAAGAGGATACTTGTGAGGTGTCTTAGATTAACAGATGTTAAATGACAAAATGTTTATCAGTCCATACAACAAAGGCAGTACAAGCAAGAGTATCTGAAATTTAAGTTTCTCTTTGCACAGGCAGACCTCAGTATGGGCCAGAAGAGACTCTTTCAAGACAGGATCACCATTTATCTTCTATAAACATTCAACCATCAGTTTCCCTTCTGTCACAGGGAGAAGGGGAATCCAACTGCTAACAAGGTACTGTGCCTTTGTATCCTCGGCATGCCTCTAGAAAAACAGGATGGAGGGAGAAGGCATGGCACAGACATCTGCAAATTCTAGCAGTCGTGCAGTGGGCCCCTTCTGTTGTGCACGTACAGCCCAAACAAGACCAGTTCTGTTAGACCTGTGCTGGCTTCACGTGAGGTCAAGCTTGGCTGTGCCTGCACTTTGCTCTTCCAACTGGAAGCAGTGGCAGCAGAAGCTCTGCTGGCAGTGGCAAAGGTCTGTAACGAGTAACAGAAGTGCCAAGGCAAAGGTCCATAGTCCTGGCCAGGTGTGAAAGGCCCGCTTTCTCCAGTCTGGTTAGACCTGAGTTAACTGAGAACTATCAGCAGAGATCCCTTAAGCTGCCCTCACAGTCATGACTCCTGGCTGCTGAGCTGAATACAAGCCATTTCAAAATACTTCCCCCCCACCACCTTGTTAAGATATGACTGTTTTGATACTCTGCTCCACTTGTCACTCCTGACAACTGGAAACAACAAGCAGTATCTCATGCAATTATGTGCCTGCCAAAGACCTGGAGTCCCAAGGCTAGATGTGTTACACCACAGAGAATTACAGGTGATTATATAAAGAATTGTGCATTCATATGCTAACAAGTACCATGACACATGCATGAGGAGAGAAGATGACACTAGTCTATTTTCCTCACCCTTATCTGTCAATACACAATGTAAAATCTGACTAGCAGGATTCAGCATCCTTGGGACCACCCAGCAGCTCAGGCTACTTGGGTCTGATGTAAGAACACAATCCAAATTCTTACAGAGCATTTTTATTTTTCTTCAATTCAACATCTCACAGAAAATATAAGGTTGTGTAGAAAAAGCGGTTAAGGAAGCTGCCCCTTTTTCTTTACTGAAGAGATGTTTCCTGGAACAAAAGGGGACTTGGAAATTTCAAGGCACTTTCAGTATTATTGTACACAAAACAAAAAAACATAAATGTACCCAGCTATTCCATCTGAGAAAACGCAGACTCCCTACACGTTCCAAACACACACTTTTAAAATTTATTATGCCACTCTATCACCTCAGGCTAATCTTCACAATATCACTGCCTCCAATTGAACCACACACATTTATGCCAACTTTAGAGATAGTTAGTCCATCCTCAATGCCACAAATTATAATTCTCAGATTTTTCAAAATAGTAACAGATTTAGAAAACTGCAGGAAGCATAAAGTCCACTGCCTAGCATACTAGGGATTAATTTTATTCTTAAAAATTGCAGCAATGTATGCTCCTGGTTATGGAGGTGTGCCAGCAGTGCTACAATTAGGATTGTGCTGTCACTTCAATTATAAACCCAATTTTTTGAGGGTTTACTTAAACTCCAGATTAAAAAGAAAAGCTTGCTGCAGGCTGAAATGTGTTGTACAAGATCTCAGCCAGGGGATAACTTGTTTCCAACACTCTGGAAAAAAAATTAATCAGGTGCTTCAAATGTTAGAATTTAAATGTGTTTGAAGAGAAAAAAAACTTTTTAAAAAAAGAACATTTAGTTATGAATTCAGTGCAAAGCAAGTTGCTTCCCGCTTCCTATCAGAAAGACTATGCAAAAACATGGCTGTAGATTATGCAAGTACAGAAGAGGAATAAGAATGACAAAATCACAAATGTTTGGGTGCTTGGTGTTGGGTTTTTTTCTCTTTTTTTAACAAGCAACAAGCAATTTTGCAACTGGGATTGGCCAGATCAAATGAAGAGACAGCGATCTACGCAACTGAAAGGATGGAGAACAAACCACCCTTTCTAGAAGTGAAAAGTAGGGCAAAGAGCACAAGGACAACACAGCCTTCCCTCACTGGAGTGAGGGGTGAGCCAGAGGTGTGACACTTTTCACATGTGCACACTGTGTTCCACGGCGCTCACAGTGAGTATCAACACACCTCAGACTGAGCTTAGACCAAAAATAATGTAATGAAAGATGTACAAAGCTGAGGGCAGGCTGCAAAACTGAAGTGGGCAGGCAGTTTTATACTGCCATGATTATCTGAAAACACTGCCTCTGAATACATCGCAGCTAAATTTGTATCCTCGCTCCTGACTGCAGCGTCACTTGGGCACGCTGTCCAAGGCTGAAGACCATTAGTGATACCATTTCTCTGTGTAACACATTGCACAGCCGTGGTTTCTCCATTCTGCCTTTACTCTCTTCTACAAACACTTCTTACAGAGAAGGGATATCTTTTGCCCTGAAAATATATTCCTTGATCTCTCATGCTGGCAGGCTGGTGACACTGACACCTCTTTGCTATTGGAAGTACTATAAAACATATCCATGCAATACAAACAGACCCTTGTTTCTGCATCTCTTGCAGTTTAGAAAATCCCAGGTCCCACACATTCATTTTTGCCAAATTGGCAGTTGCTAGGAAGCAAAAGAAAAATGCTGGCAATGGTTCTGTGAGACTGGGGAACATGCAGGCAGTTTTCCTGCAGCACAGGAAACAGACAGGAATTTTCAAGTGACTTTCCAGGCCAGAGACATCCAGGGATGTCTACTAATAAGGAAACCAAAGTAACTTCAAGGGGATGATGGGGATGGGCTAAACAGCATAATGATACAGCTTTTGTAATGCATTTAAATTGGACACCTTGACTTACTTACTTACTGTAGCTGAAGTGACTGCAGAGGCAGAGCAGTTAGTTAAACACTGGTAGCCTGCACATCTAACACTGCACAGCAGAAACAAGCTTTTAAAGGCAAAGTAGCCAGCCTGAGCTGAAATACAGAGATAAATTGCAACTTTCAATTAAAGACTCCATTAATACATGAGAAACAGTTTAAAAACTGCTCAGAAAATAAACCAATGCTACACTGCTGCCACAATTTAACAGTACTTTCTCTTTTTACAGAGAGGGAAACGGCACCAAGCAGAGCCTTTCAGAAACCTGCAAGGTTAAAGGTATACCAATAAACGGAGAGGTCAAAAGCCTATTTTTACAGAGCACCAAGCCTTGCTATTTATTGCTTTGTACTTTTGGGAGAGGGGGTTGTTAAAAAAAAAAATTCTCATACCAAGACACAAGATCAAACAACTGTATTGACTGCTGCTTTCTGAAATATTCTTCTCATAGAACAATGAAAAATTGCATGGGCAACTGCACTGGGGAGCAAGTGAAGTGCAACAGGATTTTGCCCACTAAAGCCAAGAGCAGTGTATCACAGAGGGCAATTCTTGCAACATAAAATATACAACTTAAACATAGAAAGAATTATTCTAAGTTCCTATTATATATGCAGTACACAATGTACTTTTATCTTTGATCACACCATACAGTAATTGATTATACCCAGCCCTCTACCAGCAGGAGCCTGATTCTTGCAAGAAGGTCCATCAGGGCTCTCAGAGGCAACTACAGGCTTCACACTCTGCAACAGCTGAGATTTTGCTCAGGGTGTTTAAGGATCTGCAGAATTACTTTTCCCCCCTCTCCACTTCCTCCACGGTGCTCATTTATAGTAAAATAGGGAAAATGCTGTTGGCAAGAAGATATAAGAATGATTTCCTTCTCCTGCTACTTTGATGATTCCCCTTAGGGGACACAGAACAAAGAAAATCAACACTGGCAGTAGCGGGAAAGATCCAAAAGTCTCTTTTAGGGCAAAGGACACGAGTTGTGAAACAGCTCTTCTTTTGCATCTATTCAATACAATTCAGTTGTAAACTCCATGTACCTCACTACACGTCCTTTCTTGACACTGCAGTGCCTGACACCTCATGCACCACACAACCTCTACTGCTGACAGAAAACACATACACACACAAAGAATAATTCCCCCACCCTCCAGTAAATGGAGAGTTAACTGCAGAAGAAAATTTGGGGAATTTTCTCCCTTAAAGAAATACCAATATTGTCTCAAATTCAGTGATGTTTGTAGAAATTCACCAAGAATTGCTGCCTCTAGGGAAACTTCAACATTTGAACACCACAAACATGGAACATCTTTCCAGGCTTAAGCTGACAAACTAATACAGGTCATTTTGCAAAAAAAGCAGCAAATATCTGAAGTACACGTTGCTTTCTTCTTAGTTCTTGACCAGAAGACACTGTCTAACACTTAAGAACACATGGCAAGCTAATCGGGGAAGCAGAGTGATTCGTGGAACCCCCAATCTCAGAGCTCTGTATTTGCCACACTTCAGGAAAACTAATGCCTGGAAATTCAGGAAGGCTTGCTGGACTTTCAGCTCCATGATCTGTATGCAGAAATACTGTACCACAGCTGACTTGTGGAACCTGGGATTATTTACTGGATACATCGTACAGCACAAGTCCCTCCCAAAAATATAAGGAAAAATTGGTTTGGGAGCTGTCAGCTTTTTGAATACCAACACCCTCAACACAATTCTCATTAAACTAGTTACGCCAGGATCGGCCAGGCCCGGATGGAAAATGCTGCACACAGTTCCTGATTCTTTTTGGCCCTCAGTGAGATGCACTGGCATGATTTAAAATAGGCCTCCGTAAGGTCAGAAATGGATAAAATTTCTCAGCAATTTTCAAAACCAAAGATGCCTGATCCAAGACTTTTCACAAGTTTTGAGAAGAACCAAAAGCTGACTAAGAGGCTGATCGATACAGCACTGGTGACTCAGACACCCCGCTTAATTTAGAGTGCTATAAACGCAGAATGAATAATTTAACTGGGAAACTCATGCCCTCATGTCTGTTTGTGTGTGCACACATATACACAAGCATGTTTACACACATCAAAAATGAGTCCAAGACACAGGGCGACTTGACAAACAACAGAATATTCATGTTTTGACGAAATACTACTTTGCTTCTACTGGCATGTAAGACCAGGCTGCACTAGGCATATTTTAGCAATAATGATCAAAGCACAGGCTTTCCCTGAAGATTAATGACTGGCTAAGAGGATAGTTTGAGGTCTGTTTACCCCAGCTGGTCCTTAATTCCCAGGAAAAGCATCTGCAAGGCTTATTATTGCTATAAACTTAAGATGGAGGGAGGGGTTTATGCTGTTTCAAATGATATGTACGACGACTTTTTAGAGACTTAATGTCTTGTATATTAGCCAGACTGCTTAACCCATCTCTTAAAGAACTATTCATCTTGAAAGTAAATAACTTCAAACTTCCGTAGCCGTGCGTTCCATGTGAGCCCTGCAAACTCCTTTCCAACCAATTCATTACCCCCCCGCCCGCCTCTGCGGCAAGTGAGGAAAGAGATACACAAGAGATACACTCCTCATTGAAATACAGCTACATCTGGGTGGAGAATGAAAGCTATTTAACAGCACACAGGACTCCTACGTAATGTTTAGGACAGAAAGCAAAGAATATCATATTTACTTCAAACTGAAGAGGATTTAGCTACACAGAAAGCAACCGCTTGACTGAACAGAAGCTAATGTGTAACACTCTTGGAAAATGTGCATGTGGTTTTTCAGACAGATTGTGAATCTCTTATCCACACTCCTGAACAGCTACTCAAAGGAATAATTTCCCTGATTTAATGGAGGAACAGTTCCAGTTTGAGTAAGTAGTTTCCAACCTGAATCTTATTTATCACAGTGGTCACAAATGTCATGGGTCACCAGAAGTTCCCAAAAGCCTGCACTTAAGTTAGAAATCTTACTGCTTGAAATGCTATTCCTTAAAATATGTAGACTTCTCAGTTATACACTTGCATCTTAAAATACAAAAAAAGTCCAAATAGCAAAGATAAAATGCTAAGCTTATATTCACATCAAATTCTGGATTATTAATAGTAACTGGCCCAAGGAGGCTCTATAGATTTTAAGTTCTTGTAATGTGGCAACAACAGGTTAGATTCAAATCTTGAAGGTGTTTCATTTAATTGTATATACGTTAGTAATCATGTTTAGACTTGAGCTAGGCTATATACTATACTTTCCTGTATATTTTCCCACAGACGTACTCTAAACAACAGAACAAGTTGTTTTTAGCATCATTATGAAAAAAAAATAACTGGATGTTCCAAATTAGCATGTGATTCAAACAGTCTCTTTACAACGGATGAATAAACCCAACAGGATTAATTTATTAAGACGCTGATGATCGAAAGCCTATTCACAGATAGCAAAAATATTCATGGTCTTGAACAGGATTTGCCTAAGACAAACATGTGTCCTAAAAATATTTTACCTTTTCTTGCGCAAATAAAGCTGCTTCGGTATGTAGAGCAAGATTCAGAAAAGCGTGCAATAGTTTTGCAACCAAAAAACTCTTCTCTGCTCTCATCCTTCCGAATTTTCCACACCCATCACTCTGGTTTAAGAACACAGGTTTAATAACTAAAATACCCTCACTTTGGGTCTCTAGATTCTTCATTATCAGTTTGGAAGGCAGTGAGTAGGCTAAGTAAACAAAAACAACCCAGTGGAAGATGATGTAAAAACGTATTTCTAACTATTTATTCTCATTATCTGAAATAAAGCTCTTAAAAATGCGTTAAACTTTCTCAATTGCTGTTTCACTTCAGAAAGGTGTGATTTTAGAAAGATCCAAAGACTTTGGGGAAACCAAATTTCAACATGTTTGAATTTATGTGTGTGTCTAGATCCTTTCCTATAATTAAAAGGGCCTTTCAAACCATGAGCCCATGGGCTTTCTGTAGCTATTAGGAATGATCCTTCTCTCTATGACAACTTTTAGCTTGTTCCAACATATCTCCTAAATGAAGGCATCCATAAATGGAAAAGCAGCTGATCTCATTTTTGCAGGTAGGTGTGATGCAAACCAGAAGAGCAGTCTGGTTGTTAGACACACATACCTATATTTATCAGGAAAACCCTCCTTGGACATTGAGCAGGGCCACTGCCTGATCCTGACAAGACACGAGTAACAACTCCTAAGTACCTAATGCATTACCAGTCACACACACAACTGTGGAGACACCAAAGGCAGCAGCAGAACTCCCCTGGCACATGGTTTCTCAGCTGTTTACTTCCATGCACACAGCAGGGTGGCAGGGTAACAAAACTACAGCTTTTGTTTCTGAAAAATGCTGATTTTTGTTTTTATAAACATACCATGTTTATGAAAGATGCTAGGTAGACTGACATTATGTATTAGCACATCATCGTCTGATCTTACAACTCATCACTTTGTTCTTTTCTTGGTGTATGCATATATAATGAATCCATGTAGCTACCTTTTTTTTTTTTTTTTAATTTGGCCTTGTATAGCTGAGCCATTTTCTCTGGCGTCAGATCCCCTCCAGATGTCCTGACTAGTCCAAATCTACATCATTTTGTGAGACAATATCTATGATATTGTGATGCTCTTTTTTGGGGGATTACGGGTTTTTTTTCCATTTTTACTACTGAAACTTTTTTTAATAAAGTCTATTGGCTTCATATTCCACTATTCCAGACTTCTTCAGACATATGAGCTCAGATGGTACTACATGAGAACACGAAAAGACAAAGATAAGATTATACAGAGATCCCAACAATATAACTGAAATAAAATGACCTGGTAATCCAAACAAGATTCAGACAGCAAAGATATTCAGAAAGATAACCCACTGAGTAACACATATTTGATACCTAAGTGTTCACTGCCCTTCAGCTTCTATTGCATCAGGTGTATCATCCGGATCTGTATAAAGTTAATACAAAGTGATGCCAAGGCAGACTCCAGTGTACAAGGAAAGGTACCAGGAGAGCAGTGACTTCACTGCTTTGAAGCAGGTTAGTGTGGGATCCCAATACACTTCAGGCTGCAGAACTCCTTAGGGAACGTGATGTCAGCAACGTTTCAAAACACAATCCTATCCTAAATTTCAGAAATTACTGCAACTTTCTAAACACATTTGACAAAGCACCTCTAAAGCCAGTAGTTTCACAGATGCTCCTGGGTGTATAACCTGATTCGTAGCATTTTTATCGTACATCCGGGTGTGTTTAGATGAAAACAACTACCCGGCTGTCAGTGTGAGTAACAGTCTCTGGCAAAAAAAATTTCAATTTAAAGGACCTCACTAACAGCACAACCCTACTTCTGTCCTTTAAAATAACTGCAAACTCAACAAATCAGATCACAAAAAACCCCAACACCAAAACCCTCAGACAATTAGGGAAAAAAATCATATAAATATGGCTTTAAACATACTGATTTATATATTAAACACAGTATTTTAAAAACCTAACTGTGTTTTTTCCTCAACAAGAATTAAGCACCGCTCTTGCTCCACAGTCAACACGAGTTTATTAGAATGATAAAGAAGGCAGGAACAGTTCTTCAGGTCCTGTTACCAAACTGCATCCATGACTTCAGCACAAATACCCTTTACTCCTAGGAATGTCATTCATACCTGAATCCACCAAAATGAATTTCCCAATTTGGAACTTATTTATTAGGAATCAGGCTCCACTTTCTGCCTCAACTGGCTACGTTACAACTTATTCAAGCCTAGATATCCCAGCAAGCTCTTAGCTATTTTTAAAGCAAGCATTATTTTAGAAAACTGAATTGCAGAGAGCAGTTTAATTGACTTTGAAAATACATGACTTCTATTGAAATTAATGGAATTATTATCCAAGCAAATAATACATATATGTCCAAAAGAATAGAACTTTACCCATGACACTTTATATATCATGCTGTATCAGAAAATTTTTTAGATACTAGATACAATAATATTTAAGCACTAAAAGGTTCTATGACTGTGACATCTGTATTCTACCATTATGAAAGCACAATTCTATTTATGATTATACTCTAAGAAAGTGAAAAAAGCAAAACAATTTTATGCAATAAACTTATTTCAGTTAGTTAACATTTATTCTATTGGGATGTTTTGACACAAATCCACAGTATTCATTTTGATCCAGCTACTGTAATTATAGAATATTTATCTGTGTGAGGATAGAAGAATGTAAAGAATAAAATCAATTTTACTATGAAAAACTGCACGTAAACCTATTCTAAAACTTAGCTTCTTACTGTTGTCAGATTCAAAAAGGCACCAAACCATGACCATAATACACTTACATTTGATCTCTGTTAATTTATCAGTTCTTTATCCAAACAGTCTTTAGTTAATTCACTATTTTGTTCATCTACTGTACCTGTTATATTTATTTGCAAATGAAGGACCAGAAAGTACATTTATTTAAATGTTATTTACAAGCACCTTCGACGTGTTTCCAGTGTAATATATCACCAGCGCAGACTTTGATTTAATTGTTGCCGTCACTCATTCCTGTGCGCTAACACATGTAGGAGTTCCAAACGCCAAAATATTCCTGCCTTTTTTTCTGTGCTACATACCAGATTTTGTAACCTGTGTCAAGCTACCTCCAATGCTTACAACTTGTGAACAGAGGCCAACAATGAGCCTCCCCAGACACTAAATCATAATCTTCATGTTTTTCGTATTTCACATTCTAGCCACAGTTTCAACATCCATACCCCGTGACATTAGGGAAGGATAAATCAAGGAGGATGACAGCTCCCTTGTAGAGACTGGTACGGCCCTGGGATCTGCCACACCCAACACCCACAGCTTCTGCCAGATGTCTCCAGGAGTTTTGCGCTGTTAACCCCTTCAGGAGCAACTGAGGGCTCTGTGCTGAACCTTCGCTAAGTAACTGCTCTTTCCTTTTTTTATACAAAGAGAGAAAAATACAACATACCCTTAAACCAGAAACTTTTGACTAACTAAAAGATACTGGGCTATCAGTGACAATTAGCAAATCAGTCCTTTATATTTCCTTAAAAACAGGAATTAAAAGTTAAGAGTTAGCATTACACAACATTCCTTCTTTCACACCATGCTGTGGTCCCACGTGTTTATATAAAAATTTCTAAACAGTCTTATGTTCACCTCTTCAGAACTAGGACTCTGCTTTAACTTCTTGGAATCAGAATGCCCATTAAGTGCCCTTCAGCCAAACAGACTATTCAGGCCTTAAATCAACAGGATTTCTAATCCAAAATCCATACGATAAACTCCACAACTGCTTCTCTGGGTTTAATCTGCCCCGGGGACATAAATTTGCATGCAATTTCTAAGTTTGTGAATAGTCCCTGGGCTTAAAGTTGCACATATGCTTAAGTACTTTGTTCAGTCTGGGTCTAAAACAGCTACCTTAAAATGAAAACAGAAGCCATGCAAAGAATAACATAGTTAAAAATAATTTTCCTCTGTAAATATTGTACCCAGGAAAAAAATGTAACAGAATAAACATACTGATTCCTAAAAGCACATACTGACCCAACAGTAGGTAAACAGCAGCCTAAAAGTCATCAATAATTATCAATGTATGTCACTTCACATAAAAGGGCAAAGACAAATTTATTTAAAAATAATAATAATAATAAACAAGAACTGTATCCAAGATTATTTGTACAGTACTGTAGGTAAAAGTATCTGTGGATATAAACAGCAAGCAACTGGTCACAGCTTTCAGAGTAAGACTGGCCCTTATATTTCACCAGGTTTATTCTGTGGATTTGAAAGCAGCTATCTAGGCAATTTCATTTGTGTCTCCTGTGCAGAATGTGTTCATGTCTCCAGTTTTAGTGTGGCTTTTCACAAAAAAGATAACCCAGTAAACAATTAAGCAAGGCTAGCACTATTGACAAGGGTACTTATGACTACTTGCTAAAACTACTTGTGATTTGCTCTCCAATGGTTTAGGATTCAAGTTGAGCATCAGTATTTCTTTAAACAGCTCAAAAAATGAAGAAATTACACTGAAAGTAATATAATTATTTCAGCTCTTGTTGAAAAGAAATGCACAATCATCAGGGTTGAACTTGGGCAGAAAAAAATTAACATGCCTGCAACTACATTTCATTTGGTGAACATGGTACTAAAGTAACTATCCATAGTTCACAAGAAACAAACTCAAACACACTTTTTATAATATAAAACAATTGCTCATAAATATCATCACCGATGGGCTAAGGATTTGTTCTCATTTACAAACTTTTCAAGACAGAAAATTAACATTTCTTCTTAAGAAGGCTTTTTTCCTCCAGTCTGTTCTTTATACACGTGCTCTATGAG
The DNA here is from genome assembly GCA_013396775.1 of Cephalopterus ornatus. Taxonomy (NCBI): domain Eukaryota; kingdom Metazoa; phylum Chordata; class Aves; order Passeriformes; family Cotingidae; genus Cephalopterus; species Cephalopterus ornatus. The sequence goes on along the minus strand of VZRE01005362.1, from coordinate 333,921 downwards.
TTAAAGGGTTAAGTAACCATTATATTCTAAAGAGCAAACTGTTTGCCTTAGGGCCATCTCCTCCTTACTCCTGATGAATTGCCTGACACTCCATGTATCATACATTACTTTTCACTAGGAAGCAGCATTTGATTCCAGTCATGGTGTAAGAACTGACTTTGGAAGTAGGAAGCAATATGAGAAAACACAAAAAAACTGAAGTACATCATCATCTACTAAACAGTCTGTAATTAAATAGTGATGCATAAATTCAGAAATATGTTTGCTTGTACTCACAAAAGGGGCAAGAAGTATATATAAAGAAATTTTATGCATATTAAGATGAATAAAAGACCAACTGTGAGAATCAATATTCTGAGTGACACTTTTCTGGACTAGACTGAAAGAAATGCTAATGTTTCTGAGGGCTTTGCACCAGAAGTGTTGGATGTAAGCTGAACACATGCACTAAACCCCTAGCTCAACTCCCTCTGTGACCTTAGAAAAACCTGATTGTAAGACGCCAGGGGTTTCATGTGCAGCTCCCACTGTCAGTGCTTCACACCTCTGAATGATCAGTGCACCTTCCTCTCTCTCTTCTGTGGATAGGAAAACGAGTATTTCCTCACCACAATGGTACAGCAAGGGTCAATTCATACACATTTATGAAGCAGTAGAGACTGGAGAAGCTCTGGACCGCAGGGTATGCAAGGACTGAACATAAATTTTAATCAAAATACCACTGTTAGATGAAGGAAGTGGCCACTGTAACAATAGGTACCAGAACAGAGAGGAGAACGAATGCCTGTTTTGAACACACAAAACATTTGGACGGTGTAGAAGAAAAATAAAATTGCTCCTGCAAATTCCCCCCCTCTGGGGAACAGAGAAAGAAGCACGCTTAGGTGACAGATCTGAGGGGAGATAGGAAAGACAGGAATAGATGGGGGCCAACGCAGAAGGATACAGAACTCAGGAATGGACATTTCTCAAGAAACAGTTGTCAGCAAACAGCTACAAAATCCATTTACAAAACAAAAGTCTGATCCCTCTCCAGTTGCTTACTTAACAGTCTGTTTAATGTTATCAATAAGCCCAGTGAGGTGAAGATCCAATGTGTGAAGTTCCTTTGACAGGCTCTGCCCGTTGAATCCTGTTCTATTGCCATGAACATGGCTCTATGAGTTTTACTGCAGTTTTTTGCTTAAATGATAAATAACATTAAACTACATGTTGAAAAAACTCCCAAAACTAGGCTGTAAAGTTGGATAAGAAATGCTGAAGGGCTTCCAAGTACATGTGCACCACAGTTCAGTTTCATGTGTTACAGTATGACTATACAATTATTTCATTAAAGAGGACAAAAGGCGCAGCAAAGATCCCCAATAAGTCAGCGTTATCCTTTATGTGTGCTGAGTGAACCATGTGCCTGGAAGGCACATAATGAAAAATAATTAAATGAATACCATAATAGAGAGGGTGACAGACTCAGATTGTCCAGACAAACACCATTTCTAATGGAAGAACATCACTTTGCAGACTTTCCTTTTCTTTTCCCTTCCCTCAAAAGCACAACTTTCTGCATTAGCAAGATAGTCACATATTTGGGATGGTCTCTGGCATTCATAAAATGTTCAAAACTTCCATCCAGTCTCCTTTCCCACCTAAGAATTCCCTTCATTGAAGACTTCCAAAGCTACCTTTGGCATCCTGACTTTGAACAATGGATTTTTGTGATTTATCTGTCATAGGTTCTTGTCCAGCTCTAAGTCTGCACACATAGCTGACAGATTGCTGTGTTAGATAAAATCCTTAAATCCCACACGTTTATATTTTTGGTTTGCTATCCCAAATGGAATTAATACCAGTACTATTCATCTAATTACAATGGCTTAAAAACAGGGGAAAGGATGAAAAAAACTAGAATGAGGATAGTGACAGTCACTAACAGCTGAAGAAGTAACTTTTATTCAGTCCTTTATTCACATGAAACAACAAGAATCAGAGGATTGATTTTTTGTTGTTGTTGTCTTTTTTTTAATAGAAGTATCCCTGAAAGATTAAAAGACACTTGCTATTTCAAAACTACCCTTCAAAGCAGACATAGAACAACTGAAAAAATGACCAACTGAAGCACACATCAAATGAAATGGTGTAATTAGTCTTAACTACATTTCTATTTCATGGATAAGCAGTTCAATTTTTGAAGGTAATACATGTGCTGATTTGGCTACAAGAAGAATCACAAAAAGTGTTCCAGGAACAAATATATTAGGATGTAAAGGGAAAAAAAGGGATTAAAGCATTTTAGCACTTTCCTTGAGAGTTGCCTTTTTGGTTTTGTACAAGAGAATAAGTCACATTCACCTATGAGTAATAAACAGAGTCAGAAAGTTTGCCCAGGAGAGGTTCCAGACTCCTGGCAATTGAGAAAGAAAAGGCACTCCCAAAACACAAGACGGGATGTTTGGATGCAGGAGGAAAGCAACCTTAGACATTAACTCATAACACAAAAACACAGTGCTTGTGTAACTCATTGAAAACTCCAGTGCCAAAGCTAAACCTGAGAATTTACCTTAACTTAGCAGAATGAGTGAAATGAAACTAGGTGGTCTTCCAGAAGGCTTCCGATAGCAAGCCTGTGATATTGCCGTCAATTTGTCAGTGATTTCGCGTATACATATGTGTATTTTAATAGCTTCCTATGACCACAGAAACACTTCCCTTACTGCTATCAAAGGCTTTACGAGGTAGCAATTAACCACCATCTAAATGCGCAACGCCTAAGTGTGCTAATAGAAAGGGCAAAGAATCGTATCCTCTGGCAGTCAGAAAACGGTAAACACACACAGACACAAAAGAAGTCGAAAAGTTAAGGCCCGAGGCCGGCCCGTCCCTTCCCGGGCCGGGGGAGCTCCCCGCGGGGCGCTGAGGGGACGCGGCCGCTCCGTGCCCGCCAAGCCTTCGCGCCGCGGCCACGTGCGGCCGGCGGGGCGGTGCCGCCACACAGCCTGGGCCCGGCCCCCCGGAGGCTCCAGCGGGGCTTCCCCCCCGCTCCCAGCACCACATAACCCCGAGGTCCCGAAGCCGCCCGCCGGTGAGGTACTCACGGACTCCATGTCCGACGGGGCCACGAAGCACTCGAGCCACGGGTCAGTCATGAGGCGGCCCGAGGCGGCGGCAGCGCCCGCCCCGCTGGCGGAGGGAGCGGTGCTGTCCCCCGGTTATTTAACGGCCGCCGCCCCGCGCCGGGGGCGAGCGACAGGGCGGGTTTCGTCACCTGGCACCCCCCGGGCCGCCCCCGCCGCACCTGGGCGCGCTTTGCAGGCCCCTCAGCCCGGGGGTGCCCTCCTCAGGCTCTGGGAGCCACTTCGGGCTTGGAGGCTCCGGGCTTGGAGGAGGCCACGGCTCGGCTGCGGTGAGGAGCGAAGTCTCGGGCGGCGAACGGCACCTGGGGGGCGGCTCCGCAGAGCCCCGCGACCGCTGAGGGAACGTGCTCGGGCCCCTCTGGCAAGAGGTGGCCTTTGCTGTCAGCGCCGTCTGCATAGGAAGAGTCTAATGAAAAGTCTGAATTGGACTCCTGAGACGGTGTAAAGTGGATGTAATCGCACAGCGGTGTAAAACTTGGGCAAGTGAAAAGACAATTAACCTTCCCCTCTTTCTAGAGGCTTCAGCAGCTAAGAGGAGCCACCAATGTTGTAAGAAACAGAAAATGGAGTTGTTGTCTGAATACCGTTATCTTCTCAAGAAGATACACTCTTAGAAATAGTGACTCAAAGGTATGGATCCTATGGATCACTATACATATAGAAGAGCAACTATTGCTTATTCACTGTGTGCCATATACAGAATATGTTTGTTCATACTATATGCACAAAGCATAAGGAAAAAATATCTTAGCGCCTTTTTGCCAAAATAACTAGTATCTTTTTAACTAGGATAAAAGGTTCAGTTACACAGTTCTGGAAGATCAGAGTGAATAGACATGGTTACAGTTTTACACTTCTATTATTTATTAAATAATACGTACTTAATAAGGACTCCTGTATATTATTTTGTATAGCAACATAAAAATATAGTTAGATGCTCATGTGATGTACAGACCTTAAAACCTTTAATCACTTTATGTTCTTTGCAATCTCATTGAGTCTTAGTGAAAACAGTGAGTAAAGTCAACCAACTGTCCACAGATAATCACATAAGAAGCTGTGTATAGAATCAACTTACTGATCAGACAAAAATGTTCAAATAATTAAATAAATGAAGCATATTACAGCAGGTAATCTGAGGATATAATAGAAAGATTTTGTTGGGTATAATATCTGTGCTGAAATTCTTTAATGCCAGGTGTTGTTATAACTATTCAGAAAGGAAGCGGCTTTGGGGGAAAAAAGTCATACTGATTTAATGGTACAAGTGAACTTAGTACTATTATTTATTTGGTCTTGCAATAAAAATGTGGGAAATACACATCAGAAAAAGTCTCTTAAGTTGATCTTTTGTAAATATGTAACATATTACCAAAATAGTGAAGTTCACTAAGCCATAATGTTTCTTCTCCAAGTAAACAGGTCTTTTCATACTCAGAAGGTTTAACATGCATGTGGATAGCAGAGATCTTACATACAACTCATTTTACACACAACTCTCCTGTTTTGTGTCATGATCATCATGATTTTGAAACAGAATCAAAGAATCTTCAATTCTATAAACAGGAGTTTAAAGACTCATTATTTTCTTCTTTGAAACGTGTCAATGCTCTAAAAGCATAGTGCTGAAAGGCTGCCAAGCTAATAGGCCAGTGAGCACTAGGAAGAGATTAATTTTATACCTGGAATGAGTGTATACAGTTTCCATTTCATTTAGTGAAAGGGCTGGAATGTGAACTAGTGTTTCCTTTATGGTGCAGTGTTATGTTAAACCCTGGGGTAAAGAGTCAGCCTCTACAACAGAGAGAGTCTGAATTCAGAACTGGGACCGCCTATGGATGTTAGTCCACAAAAAGTAAATCAAAATGGGGTGTTTGAGATGCATACTTGCATTTTTTTTCCCCCGGTTGTAGAATACTTGTACTCCAAAATCCGTGTGAATATTTGAGAATGCAAATATGTTACGAGCACTTCTGTTTACTTTGAAACATGCATATATATTAAAAGGAGAGGTGTGTGCTAGCAACCACGATCTCCTCACTAGAGAGCTCTGTCTGAGGTGTAGCCAGAGTTGTAATCTCCAGATGTGTTCTTTCTAGTTTTCAAAGGAGCCTGATCAATAAAAAGAGACAGAGTGAAGCCAAGGCAATGGATCTACTTCCATAAGCTTGGTAATCTTCTTGGTAAGAAGATTAGTAGAGGATACTCAGAGTTCCAGACCAGTTTTGGAAGCTTTCTCTAAAGGTTTTAAAAAAAATTGTATTAAATTGGCTTTTGTTTTCCTGTTGCTCTCTATTGACAGTTCAGAACCCTAAGAATGGATTTCTGAACCCCTTCCCCCCAAACAAACAAACAAAAATCAACAAAGCAGGCCTTTCTGATTCTTAATCACATTAAGGTTGTACATTGGGTTGTACTACCAGGATCCATATAGTGGGTCATCCTGGCATTATTCAAATTTTGTCATTGATTGTGAAGAAATATAAGAGGAATAGGAGGGTGACATCTCTCCCATGACTTTTCTAGGGCAGCTGGAAAAGAAGGCAAGCAATTCTGGCTTGAAGGAGTTCAGTCTGGTTAACCGAGTGGGAAAAACAATGCTGAAAGAGGAATTTTTTCCTAAGGAAAACTGTGAGTAAATGGTATTCCTGAAAAATTATCGTTTCCTAACTGGCATTATTGGTCAGAAGTAAATGACTTAGGCCATCCAGAATATTTGGAATGTTAAAGAATTGTCAGAAAGAGCAAAAGCATTATACAAGTTGCTCTTTTATGCTGCGTGTCATTCAAGGTTGCTATTCCAGACACGCTGAAGTAGGTAACCGCACCTCAAATTTTTGTGAGAAGAAGATGCATTGAGTCATCCATTTTGTCCGAGAAAATATCCACAGGCAGCAGTTACAGCTGCTGATACAACATGGTCATACACCCAGAGACTTGCACAAGTAAATGAATTGACTGCTAAATCAGTAACTTGATAAGCCAGAGAAAGCCCCTTTAAAAGAATTTGAGAGAGTGGCTGGGCCTAGTGGCATGCTTACCAGAACACTCAATTTCAAATACGTAACCAAACTTCAGAGTTCGTTTGTATATTTGGCTGAGGAAGAAATGTGAGGAACTGTGCTCACAAAAAGCTTTGTCGAGAATCACTTGGAACTTTTTTCAGTCATATTACACAATACTAGCTACAAACCTGAGTAGAGGATTCTTTTTTTTTTTTTTAGGATCTTTGAACCTTAAGTAGGACTAAATACAACTTTGAAGTAAAAACACGTAAACCTATGAAACTTAAGGCTAGAGGTTTCATTAGTTTGTATTGTTCCAGCTTCAACCAAGATCATTGCCTTTTATTCTCACTTTTGTGTGTAATCCATTAATACACCACCACTGCAGACCCCAGCAGCCAAGGAGATGTTCTGGACCCTGGATCAGATTATTTTCTGACTCCACGCTCAGGTTGTTTTCTGTTCCTCAGCTGTGATGACTTCATCATAGTCAATCAGATGCTACTACAGGGGAGAGGCAACATTTGCCCATAATTTGTTTAGAACTGCATTAGAAAAAAGAAGAGTTGTACTTACCAAAAGAATAAAAGGAACAGGGGTAGTTCTGTTGTGAGTCAGTTAGCCTTGTCATGTAATAATTATTGTATTGTAACCTTATAATAAACTTTAGCCATAGCATTTGATAAACAAAGCTTGTAAATTATTTGCATTCCAAAATCTTTGGAAAATGCATTTAAGAGTAATCGCAGTTCTAACCACTGGAAAAAAAAAAAATCAAGTGATCCGTACCAGCTGCACATTTTTGCTGAGCCACTGAAGAGTCACCCTGCATGAATCTTTGGTAGAGGTAGGATTTTTATCATGTGTCAGTATATAAATTCAATAGAACTAACAGCACCTCTTTCTTTTGCCTTAGTAAAAAATTTGACTAATGCCACGGTGACCTCATACAGCTATGTTTTAAGCTTTTGGCATTTTGGCTCACCGCAGCTAGTAGATAAGGACACATGTCCAGCTGTAAAGAAATAAACAATCTAATCGTCCTGCTGAAAATGATATGGTGCTGTTTCACCTCTGGTTCATCTTGTTTCCTCTTGTACCCTTATTACAGGGTGAACATGCAAGGTTATGTTATCATTCAACCAAACAACAGATCAGTAATGCCATGCCAGCTACAGAGGCTCTGTCTGAAACCAGCTGAGAGATTCTTCTCTCTGTGGGGCAATAAATGTGAGTGGCAATGGTAAAAATCAGGAATTCTTGAAACAACGAATTCCTGGTTTGTCACTCGGTTGGGAGTTGGAATGCTACATCATACCATGGACTATATAAAGTGCAGAAAAAAGGTGGCATAACAAAGAATATTAATGAATGCTACTTTTCATTAAGATGTATTAATACATGCTTTTCAAGGATATTAATTTGGTTGGGGTAGTGCCAATATGTATCAATCCAGAGGAAGCAGCAGGAGGCATTTTGCGCGTAAGCTGCTGACTGTATGGATCAGTTTTGTGGGCAACAGGTCCATGGCTCTGTTCCTTTCTACTGGCCATCTCTGCAACAAGCTTAGCAAGAAAAAGTACTCTGGAATTTTGTGTTCTTCTGGTTGTATAAAATAATTGAGACTCCTTGTGGGCCCCTCTCTGCTCAGGCAGTCAGAGGGTTTCTTCAGAGCTGGCCAGTGGTCAGTGTACCTCCAATGTTTTAAAAGAGGCAGGTAAGTTTGAGTCATCATGACACGACTCATGTAGCACTTTTTCAGGCAAACGAGGACTTTTCTGACTCTATTACAGCTCCACAAGCAGTGTATGTCACAAATTATATGCTCTTCCGTATCATTATTTTCTTTCACTTTGAGATTTTCTTTAATAAAGATCTTAACATGTGGAATTACAGACCAGTTAGGCTAATTTCATCAGTAGAAATGACATTTGAAAGAATTTTAACAGAGTAGGAGTATCTAGTAAAAGCATCCTTCAGGCTGATTAGTTGTGTACACATGGTTTAGGAAAAAAAGAAGTCATGCTTCACTAGCCTTCTGGAACTCTTTGAAGATAACACTGCCAAGATAGGGTGCAGCATGGACATTATATTTTTAGATTTTCAGGAGTCATTTGACAATGTTTTCCCCAAGAGATTAATGCTTAAAGAGAGGGGAGTTAAGGGGCAGGAGAAAAGTTTGCTCATTAAATTGAAAAGTAGCTCTAAGCAAGAACAATGAGGAGTTAAAAGTGGCATTTTTACAGACTGGGCAAGGAGAATTTGCAAGGCCGCAGCACTTCTGTGAATCAAGTGAACCTGTTTGCATAAATGGCTTGGATGGACTTGCTCTTCTGAAACTAAACCAGACTCATTGTTATTCATTTTTGTGCTAGGAAGCTCCAACACGGTTTGTGACCCCAATGTGCTGAGCACTGTGCTTGTGGAGAGTGTCCCAGCAGCCATCCGGACACTGCAGAACAAAAGCAGAAGGGAAGTGTTATTTTCCTGAGTACACAGAGGAGGTTCTGAGGCCTGGACAGACTTGATCCCAGCCACAGAGTAAAATCAGTAGATCTGATGAGTGAATGTGTTTTCTTAGCCACGAGATGGGATTTCTGATTTGGAGATGATGCTTCACAGGAAACAACTGTAAATTCCAAAGAACAGTGAAAAGCCAAAAAACAAATACTGCCAGCCCCACAAATGTGAAATGTATCTCCAAATAAATATACATTCTAACCAGAAAAGAGATTTAAACTTTATTGTAAAAGTGTATATTTCAGCATAACTTCTGTATATTTCAGCATGATTCTGTAGGATGTAATTTTAGTATAGAAATTTCTTATAAGAACATACTTAGAAGAATTATCTCTCCGTGATGAAAAAAAAAATTGAAAAAAATTGTCAACATTCCTAATTTAAATTTGCTTGGTTCAAATATAACTTTCTATATTAAAGCCATATCTTAATTATTTCTATATGTTACAGTAAAATAACTAAGCAGCAAAGAGCACTTATTTTGGCCTCCAGCATATAGAAATAGTGCAGCAGTGACAAGTTGAGTGTGAGCACTGCAGTGTTTACAACTTCGGGTTGAAATGTTAAACTTTGCAAGGATGCTCCAAGATTCTCTTTCTGTACATCCACTTCCCAGAATACTAAGCTTAAAATCTTAAGTGGTATTTCCAAAGGAATTGCCTGTACTGTAAAAAAAATTCTCTTTAGAGATCCATCTTGCATTCCTACTTACCTTTGCCTAATTTAAATGATCTCTTTCAAAAAGCGAGACCCTGCCCTTCTCTTCATTTTTGAGCGCCTGAGAATCCACACTTCAGATACAAGGTCCAAATTTACCTTGCAAAGGAGACTTCATAAGACTCCAGCATAGCTAAGCCTGATTTACCCAGCTACAAGAGGGATCAGATTCAGATCTGCCATGTTAAAAAATATGGCTTCTCTCTTCCCATTCTGCTTATCTTCCTCAAACTTCACTGAGAGTTCTCGGGAGCTACTCAGTGCTCCTCTCTGCCTGCTTACAGTCCCCTGATTTGTGCATATAGACAATTAACTGGAACGTAGCTGTGGGAACAGATTCCTGTGAGGTGAGTTAGGGTGGTAGTTTGTAGTATTCGGTACTGCGTGGTTAATAATTAGCGTATATGCTCTTACATCTTAGTAAACATAAGGTAATTTTAGGTGGTTTGCTACTCAGTGAAAAGTGGGCTAATCAACCTTGTACCCACCATAGGAAAACAGTGCATGGATAGCCACCATGGATTACATAATGCACCGTAAATTCTTACCTTCTCTTACTCCACAGTTTGTGCCTGGAAAGAACTTGTTCTGGTTGCTGTGTCTAACTTGTTGAATGACTGAGAGTGACTGTAGGAAGTAATCCATGCATTACCTAAAAAAGCTCTTCTTTAGCTGGAGTTGTGCAGGCTAAGGAATTCTTGTCTTAACGACAGAGACTCTAATCCTAGTTCTTTATGCATATGATTAATATAATTATGTATGTTTGAGACCACCATATTCTTTATGTAAGGTGACTGTGGTAGGGTCTTTTATGCTAAAGCTCCAGCATAGACCTTACTCATGCCTAGATTGGAAGTGCCACACCTCTTATATGTCATAAAGAGGTATCTAAGTTAGAAAAGCTGCTCAGTGTGCTGTTATTGCTTGTGTTATGTCCTAAAGGAACATGAGTCAATCAATAATTAAGCCACAAAGTACTGCCTGTTGACATGGCAACACGTTCATAGATGTGACGTGAACTTAATGTCCTTCTTTCATGTCTCCTGTGAAAGTAAGAGACTCCTAAGCTCAGTAACAAAGAATTAGAGCAGACACTGCCAGGGGAAAAGGAAAAAATACAAATAATAGATGATTTCTTTTATAAAAATGGATGCCCTTTGAATCCTTTCTCTTTCAAATCTACCACATGAATGATCTCTCTCTTTTTTTAGAGCAAGGACCTTTCCCTAATCAAAAATCCCCAATTGCTTATTGCCAAACCCTTTTAGAAGCATGAAGTGAACTTCCTTATGGATCGTTTTCATGACTGCTTCTTTCCCATGTATTTCACCCCGCCCACATTTTTTAATGGAGCTGAAGTGAACACACTCCTTTAGGTTACTGCTGTTTAGGCAAGACTCTGTCTAGCTCCAAGAATAACATTAGCTGCTGCACCACAGGTGAAGGGTTGGCATGAAGGTCCAAACGTGCATTTGTCATCATTGGTTGATGCCTGTTCTGAAGACGAAATAAGCACGAGTTTGTGTGACATCAACTTCCGTACACTGGGATCATTTCTGCTGGCTGTTTCTGCAGCTTCTCTGCACGTGCTCCCACTCTCACACTCTCTCTGCTTGCCAGTTACCCTCTTCTCCTCTTGGCTTGCATGTCTTTCTTCCAAGCTTTCTGCAGCAGATGGTAATGGGCCTCGCCAACACGTTTTGTTTGCCACATGTGTTGCTACCTCTGTCACAATGGGTGAGGTTCAGTTTTCTTTTTTTCCAGGGCATCTTTTTACTTCTGCCTCGGTCGGTCTCTTGATCTTTCACACATTAAAAGTTTACTACACATTTTTTCCTTTGGGAGCTTGGTGTCCTCCATGCAGAGGACATGTCCAGTCCAGCAGAATGCTTTTATAAGATTGCTTCAACACTGTTTGTGCAACCACTTTGCAGAACTTTGTTATTCATGATTTTATCTTGCCACTTGATATGCATAATAGCTTGAAGGTGCCGTTGATTAAATTTTTCCAATGCTTTGATGTACCAGTACTAGCATTTCCATGTTTCTCAGCTCTAGAGTGAGGTAAAACGTAGAGCACTGCAGTAAAGCCAGGGTTTGGTCTAATGTCTAATAGTGTGCTAATTCCAGATTTATTGGACCTAATTCTCCATCTTAGTCCATCTAAATATGCAAAAACTAATTGATGTATAAAAGCCAACTGTTTTGAAACTCACGTGAAGGAGAAATGTTAGATGCAGGGTTTAAAATTCTCATGTGTGTTCCTTGTCCTCTAAGAAATAAGGTAACAGTTTTGATAGCTGATTTGTAAAAGTACAAACCTCAGCTGCAGACTGGTGCACAGCTGGGCAGTCTGAATGCTTGGTGGGCCCTATACCCTTCAGCAAGTATCAATCCTAACCTTCCAGACATAAGATATGTGGAAAACTAATACCTCAATTCAGTGATAAAAAGAGACAGACAAGATTGCTGAGACAGCAGGGTGATCTCGTGCTTTATGAAATATGTCCCTTCATTTCACCTTCACTGCTTTCATTTTAATGTATTTTCTCCAGCATCTTATATGATTCCAGATCTCTGAGCAGATGAACTTTTATTTTTAAACAAGAAATCTTGTTCTGCTTGTATCACTTTTCAGATCAATTGTGATAACAGAAGTGTACTCCAGTAATATATTTTGGTAGGATGAGGAGCAATTCAAGAATTGCAGGGTCTGCAACAGCATCTTTGGGTTTATATTTGGGCAAAATGTGCAGCTGAATGACATGTCTGCTGTGCCCTTAATAAATAAATTGCTCACTGGCTGTGTTGCTTGCAAACAGACAGCCTTTAGGCAATGCCCAATTGTCCTTTGTAATATTTGAAAGGCAGGTTCAGCTGAGCTGGAGAAAAAAGCCCAAATCTCCATTTTAAAATACTGACATGGTGTCTACTCTTGCTATTTTCATTTACTGAAAAATAGCGTTCTAAAGCTCTTTACTTGGAATTCTTCTGTGAATTTTTAACACGCAAATCAGTTCATGAATGGTACGATACATATAATTTACAAACAAAAGCGAGACATTTAATGGGATTTCTGCAGGCACATTATAATTATACCTGAACAATAGTCAACAGGGAAGGGAGTGATGGTAGCACCATTAGGAAAAGAGAAGCATGACTGCTACCTATGCAAGACTTAACTTGATGGGATCTCAGCTATTCCCATGGCAATTCAAAACACTGAAATTACAGATTGAATACTTGGTATGCAGTCATGACACCTTTACTTTTTTTTTTCTTTTTTTTTAGCTCTGACTTGAAAAGTGTCACATTGATATAAGTGGGCATCTTCACAAGCAATAAAATTCCATCCATACAAAAGAAATTAGTGTGTGCAATACCTTTAGTTCTCTCCAGCACATGTACATATTTGAAAAAAATACAGTAAATTATTGTATTATTGAATGCATCCAGATATCTTCTAAGCTGCATAGTATACTTTATTCTGACCTTTATTACTTAGAGAGTTTCATTAATTTTGCAAATTACACCGTTTCTCTGTTTCATTCATGTGACTTTAATAGCCCCATCTGCTGGCTGAGCACCAGGTACGAGAATTAGCACGTACCTTTGAAGGTCTCTTGTTGTAACAGGGCTTCTATAAACTTGCTGCTGAAATGTTTTGCTTTTTTCCTAAGTGAGACAAAAGAGAGAAAATTGTAAAAGTGCATTTTATAGGTGCATATTATCTCACAATGCTGTGGAGTTCCTTTTGTGTTTACAAAGTTCTTTTTGCCAGTGTCAGTGCTTTGTTAGTGGTAAAGATGCACTTTTGTTGTTGTAGGAACTTGATTTCCTGAAACACTTTAAAGTTTGCTGAAGGGAAGTGTGAAAGTGTAGAAACTGGAAGAGAACAGAAGATTAAATGTCAATGCTCACTGGAAAAGGAACTAAGCAAAGATTTGCTTTCAGATGCAGTACATCAGTAGCACTGAGTGTTGTTGTTCTGAAGAGTTTGTCTTATTGCTACTCTTCCCTGGGCATCCATTTGTGTGGAAGGTGGGATACAGAGACTCTTGCTGTGACTCAGTAGGCTCATTTGCATGTTCTAGTGTTCTTTTAATGGAAATAGATGCGACAAATCTCCCAGAAATAATGAGGAGGCTTGATTCATCCCCTCATTCTTTAAATGGAACTATACTGCACTGCTTCTTGAGGGAAAGCTTTTGATGTTATGTGTACTGCCATGGTACTACTTGTTCTATATGGATGTAAAGAAAGTAGCTTACAGGGTAGCTAAGGAGCATGAGCATAGGTTTCTTGTGCATCCTTGAAACTGAACACAAATTTGATATTGCGTCTGCAGATTGTCCCAAATAAGTATAATTATTATAAACATGTGATTTATCTATGTATTAATACAGAAAAATGCCATTAATGAATTCCAGTGATATTTAAAAATAGATATAAAAATATATTCTCTACAAAACCTGTCAAATGGCGTGGGAAAGGAAAAGGAAAATCCTGAAAAAACAGTGTTGGGAGAGGATGTATATTGGAGGGATGTCCCAGACATTGATTGTGATCACTAAGAAGAAACAAAAACTTGAGGAAGGAAAAAGTGCTAATGAATGTACCTGTGTTACAGTGAATAAGAGCCTAAACTGCATTATAATTTCTGATGCTGTCTATTGCAATAAAGATCGTGTTAATTCTTCGCAATGTGCAGCAAAGAGAAATTTGCTTAATAAGAGCAATCTACCTTTTTTCTGAAATTTAATCCAGTGACTGAAGATGGAGAGAATGATTTAACAGAGCTTACACAAGCACTGACAGAAAAAATAAGTTACCATAGCCATCCTATTAATCTGTGGATTCTGGTCTGATAAGAGTGTTTTTTAGGGCAGTGAAGTCTACAAAAGGAAGACAAGTCAAAATCACCTATGATATGATGGTCTCATCAGTACATCAATCCCCATTTTCTTATGACTGGGAGGATGTTCAGTCAGTCTTGGCAAGGAAATCCTAGTGAAACTATTTACTCTAGTAGTAAATTAATGTTTTAAAAGCCTTGTTAACTCATATTGATAAGTAAAAGTTATCTTTGCTTGTAGCTTGATGTAAAGGTACAGAGGGAATGAGTATCAAAAAGAAATAAAAATCTTTATTTTATAAAGATTAAGTACAGTATTGTGATCATGCTCTTTCAAAAGCTCTTTCAGAACTTGGTTGTTGAAATTTTCAAAATATTTAAGTGCTTCAGGTTAGTCGGGCTCATGGTCCCCATTCATGTAATTGCTTGGGAAAATATCAGCTCCTATCCTAGTTCTATAATAAATAGCACATGGCTTAGGAGACCAAAGGAGAGCTTCCTGCTGAAGATCATACACAAATACTAGCATACCATGGAAAATTTTCAGGTGGTGTCAGTGCAGAAGATACAACACAGGATGCCTTTAAGTGCATTAAAACAACACAGATGATTTTAAAAGGAAACCTGGGAAATACATTGATCATATGTTCAACATCAGCATTTTCCAGTTAGTAGGAGTGTCCACCTAATATCTATTTGTGCAAGAAGCTGCTCTTTTGCCTTTCAAATGCATTTAACATGGTGATCCAAGGAAATCCACCCTGCTGCAGCTTCCCCAGCTGCTGTGCTGTTCCTCTCCTGCAGAGGTGTTCTTTAATGAGCACATGTTTCTCGGTCACAGGTAGTCCACGTTATGCCTGACTGCATTTCTTTACAGGCTTTAAAACCCTAAGCCTGAAGGCACAAGTGCCATATGTACACTGGATGGGAGCCTGATCCTTCATTGGACAGCTCAAGTGATTATGAATTACTCACTTGTGAAATCCTGAAGTGATATAAACAAAAGGACTGATGGGTCATAAAAAACCACAATTTCTGTTTTAAAAACAATTTAGTTGATTTAATAACACAGTTTTAAAGTTAGCTGAAAGATTTCTAACAAATTTTCCTATATACCTTGAAGAATATATATCTCTCTTACTTTTTAAATTATCTTTTTAAATAATCTTGCTTTTTAAATATCACATAAAGACATGTAGAGAGGTAACCATCAAAGAAAATATTACAAGCAGCAGGCCCTAAACTTTGTTTGGGTAGGATTGGCAGCTAACACTGACCATTTCTTCTCAGCAAAGATCTGGACTTGTCTTTTCCTAAGACTAGTTAATCCTTGCTCTCTTCTTCAGGAACTGTATTCACATCTTTTTGCATTCCCGTGAAGAACAGGTGGCTCAGATCAGCCAAACCTTAATCCTAGCAGACCTTGAACTTACTGGAACACTGTTGTTCTTCCAGTGGGCTTAGAAGTTTTCTTTCTTTTCCCTGCCATTACTATGATTAATAATGGTCTTGACACACAGACACAGATGCACTTATATACACACCAATAAACACAAACAGGAAACATAATAGGTTAAAATGTTTAAACCAGAAATCAGAGGAAAGGCAGAAACCAGCAGGTTTTTTTAATGTAGTAGGCAAAAAAATCATATTTTTACTAAACAGAGACAGAGTTAGTGTTTTAGATATTCTTACAAATCAGAAACAAATGCTCTTCATTATCCATTGATTAAAGGAAAGAGTTTCCTATTCTACATTAATTTACTGAACAGCTGGAAAAATCTCCAAAACTTAAAAAATTATTACCAAATGTTCTGAAATATACTATGCTTTGCCTGTCTTAAGTCTGAATGTTGTACAGTTTGATTGTCTGAGATAACCAATTTGTACTCAGAGTAGCACAGAGCCCACGACAACACAGCTCTTGTGATTGTCTGCACTTAGTAACCGTTTCTAAAATCCCAAACTGTCCACTATGAGTTTGGAGCACTGAGACCACTTACAGACACTTTTCCAAATTATGACTCATTATGCTAAGCCTCCTTTTCATGAAACTCTGCTTAACTGTGCATGTGCTGATTGTTTTCTTTGTCATCTGACTTTCAGACTGGTTACTGATCTCCTTTGATATACTGTACATGACATCCTAACAAAACCAAGTCTTTAATCAAAATGATGAGGATTCAAATGTGTGCCACTGTCAGGCAGCAGGGTAAGGCTAACATGCAGCAGATGTGTACTTGCAGGTCAGATGGAATGAATGGATTTAAGACATACAGTTGGTACAGTCTTTAGTTTAACCCTAGATCTGATTTTAAAACCCAGGCAAAACATTTTCACAATGAACTCTGTTGGTTTTAACTGCCAGCTGGCAAAACACCAGCACAAATATTTTATACATGGGAGAGACCTGACAAGCGCCGATAGTCACAATCTAGAAAGCGACAGGAATTTGTTGCAGAGAAAGAGGCCAAAGGCTCTGTGACTGTGCTTTTTGCTTTATGACAAAAATCACCTGGATTAGTAATTCTGTGTCAGTATTTTCTCTTTCATGTTGCTGATCTATAGATGTGGAAAAGCCAAAGACACAGCCACAGGTGATTGCTTCTAACAGATTTCATTAATGCAAGCCCAAAACACTGAGATTGCATAAATGAAATCTGCAGCCGTGAATCAAAAATAACACTCAAGGATCAGGAAGCATCAAGAGCAAAACCGTCAGAATATGATCTTCTTTAATATTGTTTAGAAAAGAGCTTGAAAACTTAAACATTTAATTGTGTGAGCTGAACTTTTCTCAAGAAAACAATTTATAAGCTGTGGGACAGACTGGCGTATTTTTCTCCTACACATATGCAAAAATTTTCTGCTAAAAACTCAGTGTCAGTCTTACTAAGCTCAATGGCAGTTCTGTGCTCCATACTTTCAAGGAGATGCTTTTGCTGCAAACCAGTTCTGAAATGACCGATGCCACTAGTGTTTAAGCATGATTAATTTTCTCAAGTTCATGACAGGCATTGAACTTACAGTAGTAAAGATTGTTCAGGAGACTGCTATTTGTTAGGGAAAGCGTTACCAGATAGTGTTTTAATTATAGGGAAGTATAGGAGATATAATATAAGGGACTATAAAAAGAAAGAGGTAGGTTATGCTTTTTGTTCTGGTCTGGGAAAATAAAGATTTTTATGCACTACAGTGATACTTGTTTAATGCTGTTGATTTTGAACTGAAGAGTCCTATCCCCCATTGCTATTGGTACATGCCAAGATTTTGTGGACTCAAGCTGTGCTCTGGTTAATTGTAAATTCACTGAAAGATCCACAAGAAATGCTGATGGCAATAATAATGCTCAACTGAATAGGCAGTTAAGCACTTCTTAACAAGTTATCTTGTTGATGAGCCCAGGTAGAAATACTGAGATGGATAAATTAATCAGGGGCTAATTCCTGAGTCCTGCTCAAGAGCTCTGAGCAGAATGTGCTGTTCCGAGGATACAAAGGAACCAGAGAGCCAGTAGGTATCTCCAGATGTCGATTCTCCTTGAATAAGAACTTTTCATATTCAGCATTTCCAACAGTGTCAGTAGTGCCTGTTGATCTCCAGCTGAAGCACCAGTCCTTTGATGATTATAGGTAGAGAGATTTCTTTCACAGCAACCCTAATATAGATCAGACAATGAAATTACTTTAGTCAGCCATGAGTTTGGGGAAATTTTACCATTTGCAGATTAATCTTTCACTGAGAAGAGTTTTTAGTCTGAAGGCAGAGGTAAATAAGTCCACTGAGGTTAATGAATTCATGAACCTGAGTCAGAGATGCAGATCAAAACTCCTGCCTTTATTCTCTGACCATATACTGAAGTATTTGTATAGTCATTGCTTTCCTCTTATGTGGAGAGAATGGCATAATGATAGCCTGTTTTAAGGAATCATAAAACCAAGTATTCCTTTTGTTTAGTCATATAGCATATGGGTCTACCAAAGCATGACATTTGTATCAAAAATGTTTTTCAGGAACACTCAGAAATGTTAGGGCCCATTTTTGTACTTGGGTGCCCCCCTCAAAATCAGTAGAATTATTTTCAGAAGAAACCCTAAGCGTGATCAGTACCAGTTCCTTTATGGTGGCAGTGCTCCATACATCGCAGTTCATCTGCACCCTGGCACAGAAAAGAATACAGTTCTACATTTTCCCTTATTCTATTGGGAAGAATTTTATTGAAGTTTTATATGAGAAAGGGTAACAACTGAAAATGTAACTTCGTCTTTGTGATCTTTGCACATTTTCTTCAGTTTTGTTCAGCACACTGAAAACTACCAACTGGAGGTCACAATGAGGATATGCAAAATTGTCAGAGAGTAGAGAATAACAGTGCTGTTGTAACTGAGGAGGCGATTTTATGTCTTTGTTACCCCTGTAGTTAGATTATACAACATATTCCTTAGTAAGTCAATATAATCACGTACTACTAAAGAGCTATTATGTTCCTTGGTATTTACATATATATTATCATGGAGCATTATGACTCTGTGGTCACCAAGTGGTCCGTATTTAAATCTATTAATGTACTCTGATATGTGATATACTGTAGCTTCAAGCATCTCTACAATCTAGAAGGTAACTTATGTCACTTGTGTATGTCATGTCCAACAAAGAAATTCATAGAATCTACAGTTGAGTATTGAGCCACTGACTTCTGACTGAGCATCTAACCTAGATCAGGTTCTCAGATAAACATTCTTTTGAAAATCAAAAAGGAAGAGTTGCACATTATTGATAACCACCAACTCCACACCTTCCTGGTGATAAAGAATGTTGTCATAAATCAACACCTACACTTTTGTCTTTTAATCTTACGTCTCTGTAAGGCTCCACGATAGTAATATCAGCTGCCTCTTCTCATGTGCCTTATGATTCTTCCATCCAGGACCTCAAATCTTCCACCTGTCCTTTCTTGTCCTCTCTTGCTGTCCATACACAGTATCCCAAGGTCTCATTGCTGTACCTAATTACTACTTGGGCAAGAGGCAGCATGTCCTGTGGCTGCTTGTGTGTTGATTGTCCAGCTGGTAAGCCAGACAAAACAGAACTTTTAAGTTCACGTTGCAGTTTTTCTCTTAATGAGGCCAGTCATCTATCTAGTCATCAGTTTTCGTGTAGCTGGGTAGACTTTGATATCTTTGGGATCATTGCTCTTCTATCGAATTTGTTTGAGATTGGCCAATAGGTTCAAAAGTTAGTGGGAAAGACAGAAAGCACAGTTGCATAAGCTTGGGATGATCAGGTTAGAAACAGAGTAATGCTTTCTGAGTACTAGACTGGGCTAGTGCACTGTTAGGTGTGTACTCACTAGACTGAACTCAACAAACAGATTCAGAGATCAGATAGTTTCCTAAACACTGTAAATAATGCTGTCCCAGGAATGGGTCAAGGAGACCTGCTTATGTCAGCATATTCACATTACCTCTCCTTCCACATTTGGTATCATGGAAATAATTTTGAAACTAAGACAGTCTTAAAAGCTAATTATACCAGTGTCCAGGGGAGAGTTTTGGCATTGTGGAGATGTGCAGCGGAATCCTCATACGCTGCACTTTGGAAAGGATTTTTGAAGAAGCTGTAATAAATTCAGTTGTTTCATTTAGTTCTTTGTTGAACGAGACCCATCCATGAAGTGCTGGTTGTTCAACTGGTATGTATTTATCCTTCAAATAGACAGGATGTGTAACTGAATTTTATTTGAGGTTTGAATGCTCCTACCTACTTGCTCCATAAAAGATCACCATCTTGGAATGATCTCTGTTATGCCAAAGGGAACAGGCCAATCCATTTAAACACAGCATCATATGAATTTGTGCTATAAATCCACTGCAACTGGTGGAGTTAGCAGTGGTTACAAACTTGACTCACAACATTGGTTGTTTGGTTTTTTTTCCATACACATTCTGTAAACAATGTTTTGAAAATACTCATTGAACTTCTCAATATCAACACAGTAACTTAACATCCCATGCTAGAACTTACTCCATAAAGAGTATATTCCTTATACTCTTACCTTAAAACTCAGGTAAGACTTGCTGGTAAATTCAACTGACTGCATTTAAATTGAAAAGTTTTGGGGGTAATTAATTTATAGTAGTAGTAGGCTTCTGTTTACTTTACACAGTAATTGATTAGCCTGATTATAAATAGAAAACATATTTTAAGTCTGCTATTGTAAAAGTCAGCATTACATAAGATAGAAATGTCAAACAGAAATCTGTCTTGGTCTTGTTGTTCCAATCAACAGATATGCCTGTTCCCCTGTTTTCCTTCTGAAAAAAAAAAATCATTATTCAATTTCCATTTTTTCTTTTTTAAGAGGTTATCATGGGCAGATCACAAAATTAAAGGTGCATATATTGGACTCACATGAAGTCTCTTGAGGCTTCATGCATCTGTCTCTTCAGCTTATTTTATGTAGAGGTAAAATCATTCAAATGTGTGAAATTTAGATTCAGAGTTCACAGATTGTCCTTCGCAGAAGTGATCAAGTGAAACCTCTCTGAATAACCCAAGTGTTCACACTTATTGGGGATCAATGTCCTGAGTTTAGCTGAAAAACCTTGCCGTTTGTGGTAGGGTCTGGTTTATATTACTGCAGATAGAAGGCTGCCATCCTAGAAATGTCTTCTTGTACCAACAGCTGGATTTATTTGGGTAACCTGTGTTACGCTGTAGGCACTTATAATAACTAATTTCTGAGATGAACTCCACCAACCTGTCTACTGCAATTCTGTGTTACAGAACTAGATCCTCTCGAAAAACTAAGAAAAAAACCTTCACTGAAGTTGAAAACCATTTTACATCCACCAGTGACACCTTTCCCAGTGGTTTTCACTGTTTGTAAATCACCACGACGTTTTTCAGTGCAGGAGATGTGCCTCTGTTCAGTGCAACAGAGAAGTGGAGGTGATACTGCTGCTGGATTCCAGTGCAGGACCAAACTCACTGGGCCGTTAGTTTTCATTGGCATCACTCCCCCAGCACAAAGCAGACTCAATGCCACATTAACTGGCAGCCCAGAGGTTCACAGTGTGCTGGGGAATCCAGGTGCTGCAGCTCTGGTGAGATGGCCTGTGGAGTCCCTTCCTCACAGTTTCAGCATAGATGTTGAGCAACAAGAGGGTGGGCAAAAGCAGGAGCACATGAAGTTTTCAGTATGACTTTTTTTCTTTAACTCCCAGCTTCCAAAATTCTGTGGTTAGGTAAGAATCTCCGCTTTAATTTAAAAATTAAATCTCAGAAGCCATAAAGTAAATCAAAAGAAAAACAAACAGATATTAATCTTGTGATGTTTGATCCAATTTTGTGTTTTGGGGAACCGTCTTCTGGTTTTTGAACACCTGGATTTGGCAAGGCTGCTATCATGCCTGGAACAACATACACAAAGAGTTTTCTTACTATCACTGTTCCCCTCCCACTCCCTTTTAGGCAAATGAACTAATTTGGACGCAATATTTCAACATATTTTTTGCATTGAAGGTGGCTAATAGCCTGCTACAGAGAGAATATATATAAAAGCCCAAGCTGAATAATGTGCTCTTCACAAATCAAATGTTCCAAATCTATAGCGAAACAACATATTAAAAATGAATTTCTATACTTACATACGAACTCCAAGTTCAGGATATAGTATTTCAAAAAATACAAGAATGGCATAACTACAATTCCAGGGGCTATGAGTTCTACTTTAATGACTGCCTTGACAACATTAGGACATTTACATTAGAAATGTTTTATATGGTAGTACAGACAACGTGGGAAAGAACTTAGACTTAATGATTTTGTTGTGTTTATCATTTTAAGAAGAATAAAAAGCTGAGTGTATACATTTATTTAAATTAGTTAGGCTTTAAAGACCTCAAATTCCTAGATCTGTTAGAACTAAATCCCAAGATGTATTCTGGCAATCAGCAGTTTAACTGAATTGAAGCATGTATTTGCAATTTTTTTTGTTGGATCAGTATCACATTAAGGGTATCCTGCAGATTTGAGTCCTTTCTGTCTAAATATCCTAAAACTTTACAACAGTTGCTTATAATCTCAAAACTGAAAACAAAAATATATCATAACAACTTGAAATGGGGGGAAAGAACTTAAAATCCTAAGTTTTTGATTAATGGGATCCTATTTTGATATTCGCAAACGCACTTCATTAATGACTTAGGATTTAAGAAAAAGAAATTTCTTTAAAAGTTTACAGTTTATCTTGGTATTACTTAAGGAACATTTTGAAACGCCTTTTCTTCTGTTAAAATGTACTTGAGGGGCTTCTGTGAATCTTATATTTACTGAACAGACCAGAGTGACTCACTCAGAAAAGTTGAGGGGTATCAAGTAAACAACTATTTAGGGATTTCTCTAAATGTTTGTTATTCCTCTACAGACTGGAGCTGCTTCTCTATCATATTAATACCTACGGATCTCGTTGATAGTTTTTCAGCTGTTTTGTATAAGAAGGTATCTGCATGCTAAGAATGCGTTATCAGATTGTGAGTGGAAGAATTTCGTGCTTTCTGGATGGTGTTTAATGTGGTAATATACCACATATATATTTTACTGAAATACCTGGTTTAGCTTCCTCATCTTTTTTTTTTAATTTTGTTTTTTTACCTAAAAACTTAAATGCAGTGGTTTGTAGGATTGCTGAGAATGTTAGTAATGAGATAGGGAGCCCTTTTCTTCTAGGTCACTGGCATGAATTTGACCCTGGTTGGTAAAAACTGAGAGTCATCAGCTGGTGGCTGTTTGGTGGCCTACGACACACAAGCTGGTGGTTTCACTTTGTGTAATGACCCATGGCTACATACACATACACACAGACTTCAGTTAAAACATGTGCAAATAGCTTGGAAAATACCATATATCTCATGATTGAAGTTCAAAACTCAGGCTGAAAGGTCATCTGTGGTGGCAATTAAGAGTGACAGGCTTTATACCCTGTCAGCCACAGAGAACAAGGGGCTCACCTGCATTCACACAGATCGTTTGCTTCTGCTTGGGCAGTGGAACGTACACATTTAAAGCAGAATAACACAAAATCATGTATAAGTACTAAATTCATTCTATACTAGACAAAGTTATGAAGCAAAGTCCTTACAGATACAGAGTGTGTGAACAAAAAGGAGGGCAGCAGAGAATAAAAGGGAAGAAAACCTGAAAAAAAAAGTGCTGGAAAAGGGGAGACGCGGAATGGTAAAATAGAGAATGTAGAGAAATGTAAAACAGCAAATACACTGATGGCCCACACTTCCCAAAACACCTGACCTCTTGCCCTGCCTCCTTTACAGAATTAATCTACTTCCTGTGGAAAAAATGGCTTGTTATATAAGAGGAAAAATTCAGCAGAGTATTTAAGCATATTTTTCACTTCCAGCATGTGAAACATCCTGCTTGTTTCAACAGTGACTCTTGCTCCTTACAGTAGGTATTTGCCTATCCACTTCACCAACGTGAAGTTTCATAACTAAGCTGTGTAACTCAGCTAAAGGGTTTGGTTGTGATGAGGGATGTGGCTTTACTGCATCATCAGCAAACAGCACGATGACCAGCAAATTAGCAAGGAGTAATAAAGAAATAAGAAGATCTCCACTGATGTGATAGGAACTTTAGAGAGTGTTGGGAGGGCTTTTGGGGCAAACACACGTTGGGTCAGGATTTTCCACAAACTCGTTCACCCATCTCTACAGTTACTGTTAAATATCTGTGACACACGTGTGTTGATTCAATGGTGAAAGGCTTAGAGATCAGGCTGGGTTGACATTTTTCTTGTAAGGCTCAATATCATGAAAACATTTGAAGTGTAAAGAGCTGTAGAACTGGCTAGTTTCACATGTCATACTGATGCTGTGTGGCTTTGTAAAAGAACTGATACACTTTGACGCTCCAGGCCTGAAGCAAATACAAAGCATAGGACTTCTGAGCATGGCAAGAGACCGTGAAGCAGCAGCAACAGAGCACCAGGTAAGATCAAATTCCTGGCTATCTTCCATTTCCCTGTCACACCGTGTATGCTTAATAAACTGTTTATACAATAGTGATAGGATATGACTGCCACCTGCATGCTATGTAATGTGTATACTCTGCAAAAAGAACATTTAGCAGCTGCAAGATATAAGTAGTTTAAGCCTAGAATGCCTGGATGTTCTTAGGTGAGCTCACTACTTTCTAAGCTGCAAAAATGCTTAATCCCTGTGTCACTTTATATTATTTTGTAGTTAAAGTTGTCAGTGGGTTGACAAAGGCACATAACCAGGGGCAGGATCTGGCCTCTCATATTTAGTAGGATATGATTCCTCGAGCAGACACTACAACCTTGTAAGGGCACATACTCTTCTTTGTTTTCACATCTGAAATGTGAAGGAGTAGACCTTGTCTTGCAAATCTGCAATTGCCAACTCTGTGACAAACATGTGAGCTCAGTGCTGATATATGATCACCCCCAGATGCTAAAACCACAGTTTGGTTCAAGAACTTTAAACAAATAACCAACTGACCACTTAGCAATATATTTTTGTCTGACGCTTTTGACTTGCACTTAGAGGGAAAGCTCTTTGTAGCAGGAAGTAATCTTTTATTTTATAATTATACAAGGCCCTGTTCCTAAATAGAATTCTCCTGAAAAATTATTATTATTATATTGTTTAATGATTTTTTTAAACTTAGAATAGTGCAAACACCAGAAGCTGCTTATATTAAGTTCTGAGACTTAGTAATAATTCTTATGTGTAAATACCTTTCCCCTCTCTAATTCTTGTCTGCAGTCACTTTTCTTTAAGCTTCAGTTATATTAAGTCATTAAGTTTGTCTTGTTCTGCAGAAGCAGTAGATTCTGCTCTGCTCAAAGGCAAATCATTATGGTGTAGTTAGCAGGGAATTGTTTGTATGTAGGTCTTCACTTCCTGTTCATTGTGTCTTTTGGTGGTTCTCACAATAAACTTGGCAAAGCTAAGGCTTATTATATGTCAACTCCATTTTTGTCTTTTGCAGTCCTCCATTGCTAAATAGGAAAGCCAAGCTCCTTTCACAAATTCAGGAAGCATATTGCTGCTTTCCAATAGGCAACCACAGATACTTCATACGTAACCATTGATTTTCTATCCAGGGATATGTAGGAAATCTTACAAAGAGCATGAGTAAGGACGCATCTAATAACATGTCAGACTTTTCCTGTTTCCACACTTGAATGCGCAGTCCAGAATACTGATCCCTGCACCAGAGAACAACCACAGTTTACAAAGTCAATATATACTGTATGAAGTAGCTGTATAGTTATGATAGTTACCACAGGGAATGAAACCTAAAATTTTTAGATGCAAGCAGAGGGCATAGGCAGTATCTGACTTTTCTCTGAAGTAGGCTCAGCTAGAGGAAAAATATTGATTTTCACCACAGCCATCCTTCCTTCAGAAGTTATTTTATGTTTGAAAGGAATGCATGAGGCTATAGAGAAAAAGAAAAAGGGTGGTATTTTATCTTAATTTATAATTTTATTTTATTTACAGGATTCAGTTATTTTATATGTATTCTTCCTTAAAAAAAAACAAATAAACCAGAAGATTTTCTTTAACTGCAGTGTTTGATGCATACTTCATTGGACGTCTTTAATTGGTATCAGTGCCCAGTCATGGCAGTTATGCTTTCTTCCAAATAGGTATTGCAGACATCAAACAAAAAAAAAGTAAAAAAAAAAATTAAACTTGAAACTCTTGTTTGTGTAAAGCATCCAGATGTTAACAAATTTCTCTGACCCAACTGGTATGTCTTAAATCTCTAAAATTTGAACCTGACTTTCTAAGAGTACGTGCAGACTACCAGCTTCAGTTCATGAGGTCTTCACAGGCTGAAATCAATTGCTTGGCTTCAAAACCCTGCAGTCAATACTGGCTTTTACAAGGAGAAGGGCTGCTGGGCTTAGTGGGCCATTAATCAGATGCAGAACGAGGTTGCTGTTGGGGTTGGGTGGGTTTTGGTAGAATACATTTCTGCAGAAATGCTGGTCCTCCTTTCAGATGGGGCAGATGAAGAGTGAAGCAGGGCATGGAGGAAGTAGATATGCAGATTATGTTCCCTATGCCCCCTGGAAAATCTTGTTTTGCCTGTGTTCCTACACTCTTTTTTTTTCCAATGTGTGCAATTGACAGCCTGATATTCATGAGCAGTATGAAAAAATGACATAAAATCAGTTCTAAAAGAATATGCTACATAATTATGTTATGACATTTACTTGAGATAATTGCAATAAAAGCAGAATTGGAGTGTGTATCCAAATGAAAATACAATTCCATTGCTGTATATATGTATGTGAACACCAGCATTATTTCTGCCCCTTTTGGAAAAAAAGTAACTCCTTTTTTTTTTTTTTTTAAATTTAAACAGTTTCACTTGGTGTTCTTTTTCTTCATTCTTCTGAAGAATTTCTGCCTGAAGCACAGCTACAGTACACTCATAAAACATATCAAGGTATCAGCATTCTCCAGTACACCAACCACTCCAATCACTGCTGTGTGAACACCTGCAAGTGCATTTTTTTAATATTTGCAACTAAAAATACTTCTGCACTTAAAAGTGCCCAGTTCTGCAAGCCTTCCTTGGCCAGGACACTTCACAAAAGTTCAGTGAAATTCTTAACCCTGTAGGATTCCAAATTGAAAATCAAAATCTTGGGGATGTACTTCGGGGAGTAAAAAACCAAAGCAATAAGTGAACTTTGAGAAAAAAACACCTTTTTTGATTAAGGAAGCAAAAAAATATAGTGAAAAAATTCTTTAAAATACTGACTCTCAAAACACTGCTCTGTGTTTCTAAGGGAGTAATTCCTTGTGCAGGAAATACCTGCGTAATTAACGTTTACTAAAGCAAAAGCCCAAACCTGCATTCTGCCCATTCCAAACTTCTGCTGACTTCATGCAAACATAAGTGCTCTAAAAGTATCCTACTTTCTTATAAAAAAACAAAATCAGAGTTTGTAATAGTGTAAGGGAGCATAAACCTTACTAATACAGTACCTATATAAAATTACTGACAATCAGGGTGGCATGGATAGTGTGAAATATGCAACAAAAGTCATGGATGTTAACAGAAATTAAAATGTGATTAAAATGGGATTTCAGTGGTGGACCATGGCACATTCTGCTAAAGACAGCTGGCTGCAGACCCAGGGAGTGCAGAAAAGGTTTTTAGGTGAATTAAATGAAAGGTTATTCATTTTTTGGTTGATGCTGAAGTAAAACAATTCTGAATGAACTTATGTACCAGGGTTTTCAGTCCCTGATACCTAGAGCACTTAATATTTAGAATATTAAACATTTGCATATTATTAAGTGGGTGAATAGCTTTCTGCTTGTTCAACTGTTAATAGCAGTGTCACAGTACCAGGTACACAAATACTGATCCAGTACTTCAGTAGTAATTTTAAGCATGGCACTTTGTTAATACTAAAATAAAGTAAAAATTAATGCAACAGTAAAGAGAATATCTAGACATTTAATTAACTCATAATTTGAAATGCTTTCTGTTATTATTAGTTCAATTTATACAAACACCACTTTTAAATTAGGTGGGTTTACGTGTAGTTCTTCTCTACTTACTCTACCTACTTACCAGCACAGGAGATTTTTAGAAGATAATGAGAAAGAAGTCTTGCCCTTCATTTTCAGTTAATTTTGTTTTGTTCTTACCATGGCAGTCTCATTTGAACTGATGGATCCAGTTGTTGTAAGGGATGAGGTATAGAAAGAGATTGTATATTTTCTACATCACCCAACAGCCACTTAAAGCACTAAATTACCTCATGAAAGAAGAGAACTCTGTTATTCTTCTCACAGTACACAGGGTAAAAAATAGGTCCAAAATTTTTAGATATTAATTTTTTGTTTTCCAACTCTTGAGGGAATTAATCTAGCTAGGTGCAAAAACTACAGGGGAACGAGCCTTCAAATTGAACTCTTAATTCTTTGGAGGAGTTCATTACTGGAGCAATGCTGTGATACATCAGCAATAGAGCCTGAGTGTATATTAGTTCCTTTCTACTCAGTTATTCATTCCTCCAATAAATCCACCCCGTGTCTCTTGTTTCAGTAGCTCTTGTATTAGACAAACCAAAAGATGTAAACATTCAGGGGTTTACAGTTCCTTCTTAAAAATTGCTCACAAAACACCTATGACTGTGTCTCATCTGCCAAATAAAAAAACCCGAAAATCCATGGCATGAAATTGAACCTTCTTGTTGGAGGCAAAGAACTGAAAAAGGAGGGGAAACCAACAGTTTCATTATTAAAACAATTGGAGTAACTAGTCTAAAGATACTCAATCTAGTCTTAAAATACTGTTTCTATTTCAACGTAAAATACCAAAACCCCGCTGTTCTACCAGGAAATCTGTTCCAGGTTCACATGGCAAACAACGCTCTGTTCACTTGTAGAGTAAGTTTCTGAGCCACAGTAATTTCAATGCCACAAGGAACATAAACTATTAAGTAAGTAGTAGAACCTGGCTAATTCACATCAGTAGTTCAAAGCACCAATGTCTATTACAAAAATTTGTAAATTAGCAAGTTATCAACCAGCATGGCCCATTTTCACAATTTTCCCATGAGTGTTAATGATATTTGATGTTTTCTTAAAGTCTGCTCCTGCAGGCTAGTGAGTAGATGCAAACTTCAGCTTCCAACAAAAAAGAGTTCTCACCTTTATGGTTAGAGATAAAACATGAAAACATGAGCCAGCTGAACCCTAGAGTATCAAAAACCAGAAGGCAAATGAGCAGAGCCCCAAATTTATTTATTTATTTTTTAGAGATCTGGCAAGCGTAAAGCTAATCTTTTGATATTTGATGGACCACTTTATGCTTTTTAAACACCTGTAGTTAGCAATATTGAACTGGCACAGTATGAAACAGAAGTGCACTCCAAATACCATTGTACCAGATCCTGATTTTGCAAGTCGATAAACACCATCCAGTGGGAGCTTACGGCACTGTGCAAGTTTGAACCTTTATTTAATAGATGCAGTTTAATATTAATTATTTATTAAAATATAGTGTAAAATATTCTTTTTTTTTCCTGTATAAAATTAAAGTAGTCCTTGTAATATGAAACCTGTGCACAGCTCTCTAATTTAGCACAGCACACAATTATGGAGTTAAGCACGTGTGAAAATGCTGATTCAGCTTTCTCCTCCTGTATGTGCTGAGAACTAGGGAGGACTTCCCAGATTATTTAAAATTTTATTTTATTATTCAATTAAAACCAAAACATGACAAAAATGAAAAGGGCAAAAGGGTCTGAAGGTTTTGGTGGCAAAAATCTTTAAGCTCGTCACTTATTTTACTGCGTGTGAGAGATTGTCAAGCTCCTCAGAATGCATCCATAAACAAATTTCTGAAATAAGTTTCTGTGTGTAGATTCCAATTTTTGCGAATTATGAAGTAAGGTTTGTAACAGACTTGGATTTCTGAGTCTTGTTAATCTAGTGGAATATGGCTCGTTTTCCTTCAGGATCATTGCAGGAATCTCAGCTAAAATGTTACATCTGCCAGAATAGAGGATTAGACAAATTGGCAGGTGGTAATAGATTCAGAAGTTAAAAGGAAACAAACTGGGCAGCAGGATGAAATCAGGGCGAGATAATTAACATTCTGTTTATATTTTCAAAGAAGAAACAACAGGAAAAGAGCAGATGCCGGTTCAGATTTGTGGACACTCCCAGGAATTTTTTGGTTTAGGTAAAACAGTAAGAACTGCCCAGGAGCTGTGGGACTCAATGGGCCACTCTGGTGAAAGAGGTCAGGTTGCACTGAGAAGCAAGAGACACAGAAGGGTGTCATTTCATACACATGGTTGCTTCCTGCACAAAACTGTTTCTCAGCTCCAGATGCGCTTGTGGAAAAAAAAAAATCACCAGGGAGCAACTAGAATTTAGAAATTATAATATAAATTAAAAGTGATATCAGAGCTATTGGGAGTTTGTTTAAGGCAGATTTTCGTCTGGCATCGTACCTTAACACACCCGAAGATATATAGTCAGCCCCAGAGCTACGGGGAAAAGCAGAACAATCATGCAGCAATCAGTCATTTTTTAAAATACCACATGGGGCATATGGCAGAGAATGGAGGTTATTCTGCCTGCAGGACCTAGTGCCAATAGTGCTCTTTTAGGGGCTGATTCAGAAGTCAGATGATGGAGAAGGGACTGGGTTTATATCAAAATATGTAAGGTTTTGGAGACCTTACCAAAGGACAGAGAAATCGGATACAAAATGCTGGCCCCGGTGAGGGCTACTGCAAATTCCCCAGCTGTCCAAGGTGGACCAGATCATCAGTGATTAAGTGCCCCTGCAGCTTTGCAGAAGTCAAATAAGCTTCTGTTTCACCCTGTTGGGCCACAGTCTTGATCTGGTGACAGCTGAAATCTTTGTAAGTTATTTTTCAATAATCTCAGTGAGCTTTAAAACATTTGGGATCTGCAGCCTTTCACCTGTAGTGAGCAGAACTACCTGTGCATCTGGTTTTCACGTCCATGCAAGTAATGTTAAAATAATTTTACCAGTTTGTTGGAATTATATCAGTAGTTTTATTTAAGCCTGTAAGTATATGGCAGCTGCATCTGAATAACCAAGCAGAGGTGGTTTTATGCGAGAGAAATTCTCATTGCTTTTCTCCTGTGTAGCAACGTATATTAAAGTAGAATTGTCTTCCATTCTAGGGAAAAGAAAAAAAAGTGTTTAAATGTCAGTGAAAGGAATGTTGAGGCAAAATGCCTTCCAGAATTCTCTCTGCAGACTCAAAAGGTGAGAATTTAACCTCTAATTTTACATATATTTAGAGTGAAGCTCTGGACAAAACAGTACTGTGACACAGCCTGTCAGTGAGGTGTGGTCTGAACACCCAGTAGGAGTAAGGCATTTGGCTAAGGCAGAACTATGGAACCCGAGAGAGTTGTTCAATACCCATTTCTGATATCATTTTCTAGGTCAAACCCCTTAACAAGTCTGTATCTCAGTCCCTTCACTGGTAAAATATGGATCATATTCCCCAACTGCATAATGAGTTAAATATCACATCATCCTTAACATTTTAAATGCCTGTAATCATTCACTGTGAGATCATACGGTCTTGCAAGATAAAACACAATCCAAATACAAGGTAATAAAAGTCAAAGCCTTCTATGCAGTGCTAGGAATACCCAATAAATTTGGAAAAAATTTCCATTCCAGCCTATTTCAAACATTCACGTAATGCTACTGTGATGCCATCTGAAGTTTCTTATGACAGTATTAATCTCCTAGCTTGGTGCTACAATGGCTTCTTGTCTAGAAGAGGGAACCTGTTGATTGTCAGGTCTATTAATCCAGTGTAGCATTCATAGCAAGGGTTTATTTTACATGAACAGATTTGGTTGTTGAGGCAGCAGAGTTTGTTTGCTGTTGTCTTTCTGTGTTGTTGTTTTATGTTAGGTGGTGAACCATAAAATATTCCTGGACTTTTAGCTATATATTTTAAAGTTCTTTGAGTTTTTTAAGTAAGCTGATTTTTCTCTAAGTTGTCATTACATTACTTTTTTGAAGTCTTCAACTTTTCCTTTTTTAATTTTGTAATAACAAACATAACAGCAGATTAAAAGCAAATTTCATTTTTACATTTTATTTTGAAATCATGTTTCTGTGTGGTGCTTTTGCAGAGAGCTCAGATATATACATTTTGTATATTATGTCCTTTTAGAATTCCCACTCTGTGGGTACAGAGGGAGAAGAAGTGGGGCATGGAGGACAGATTTACGTTACTCTTTATTGTGTTCAGAGTTTTATCAACTTGTTTTTAGCTGCACTGCACATAACTCCATGTTATATAATGTCAGAAACATTTTGTTAAAATCAAGTTCCACTAATTGTCTTGCATAATAAATTAGAAAGACAATAATCTTCCTTTTGCTAACACAGTTCTTTCTAACCCAGTGACCCAGATCCCAGTGAGTTTCCTTAAGCTCAGAAACACATTTTCACAGAACAGTCTGGACATTGGTGCTATTCTACCTTTTGTTAATAGTTTTCTTTTTGGATGGTATTTTCATCTGTTTGGTTGCATATTCTTTCTGTTTGTTTGCTTCTGTTTCAAAGCAAACCTAAGATAATAATAATAATTTATAGTTTATCAACATGCCCAAGTTGGTTTCTCATCTTCCTTTTACTCAACTTTTCAAAGGAATTTTAAAATAAATTTGTCGTAGAAAAATGCAATTTCAGGGCATCATCCTACAGCATAAGTACATTTAAAGGACATTTACCCAACTTAAATAAGCAGCATAACAACAGGCAGAAGATATTTCACTGTATATTGGAAGGAAATCAATGGAAGCTAATTGATTTATAAAATAAATTATTGGAATGATTTTTAAATAAATTATGAGCAGGTAAAAGGGAGCTTATAAATAAACCCCATATCCCTTTAGATATTTCCAACAAGCTAATCTTAGGAATCAGTGTATCAGTAAACAAGTGCAAGGATGCTGTAACATTGCATGGAGAGAGATCACCTGGTGTTCTTGGCACTTACCAGATGTTACTTAATTTATGGAAACTAAATTTCAGCACAGACAGGACTGCACTTTGCATAGTGACAAAATGCCCAATGTACCCCTTCCAAAAAAGGTGCATTTTTAGACATCTGGGGAAACTGCAATTAGCCTCCTGCTCACTGGAGGTCAGGAAATCTTAAAGCTCATGGAAGTACTAGGAAGCAGTTTGGTATTGGATCAGCCTTTCAAGAAAAGTTGAAACAGTAGGAGGTGTCAGGGAGATTCGAATAGCCCCCTTTAAATCAGATTCTACTGCATACATTTGCTGAACAAATTTTCACCAGTTTATCTGAAATTCTCTGTATTGATTTAAGTCACGCTCCAGTAAATGTTCAACATGACTTCAATGGATGAGTGAGTTTACATTTAGGGTTGCTCAGTTTAGTAGCAGGCAGTGCTTCTAATCCCTGTGGAGCTGCTATTAGCCATTGGTTGACCTGAAATTCACATGAGTTGGCTTTAATTCAGAGCCTGCTCTGCTCTGCATGGTTTGCTGCTTTGGGCTGGGTTTTGTTTAAATTTTGACCAGTCACTCAAGCCAGTTTTTCTTGAGTTTTTCTTCTTACTCTTGGGAAAAATCTGTCTCTAACAGTACTTTCAAGCACTCCTTCATGATCATGCTATTTCTTATGCTTATTGTCTTTAGGGGGAGGGCCTAAGAGGTAGGGAGGGCCAGGGACGAGGATGGGCAGAGGGAAGCAAGAGAGTGCTTTCTGTGTGGCCTCTAACATCAACATGTTTTGTTCCTTGCCTATGAGGAATACTCTGAGTGTCCAGACAGTGTGTAATTAAATTCCAAAGTTACTGGAGGGAACATTCCACATGTTTTTAATAATGACCCTTAGAAATTTAATGTGACCTTTTCTTTAGTATCACTTGGGATCTGGCAGTCCAACTTTTGATTAGACTGAAGATGGGTTGCATTTTATATTAGAAAAAAAAGTATATCTGTATTTGGCTTGCAGAAAAGTACCTGAAAGCTGTGTGCAATCCTCAGTAAAGAAAAATTTTCTTTTTTTGAATGCAATGTTTAACAAGCAAATACATTTCCTCTGTTTTTTTAACAAGGGGAATATTGCTGTGAGTTAAAAGTCTGAGATATTTTCCGGTATAGGGAGTATTTCTCTATGTTTTTATTGCAGTTTTCTTTGTATTATCTTATTGGGAACTAGTAGGCGATGGGTAAAAATGTGATTTGCAAGATCTTTTAGCTTTAGAAGGCCCTGTTCAGTATTCCCCACCTGTGAAAATCTCACTAGCTGGCACTACAAGGGCAGAATCTTAATGCACTTCTTCGGGTGTGTTCTGTAGAGCCTTGGTTTGATGTGGCCTCTGCCTTTTTACCAGCTAATCGAGGTCCACCGGGACTGGAGATGGGTAAGTAGCTATTCCACTTATCTTGTACATGTCCATATCCAAAGATACATGGTTACTTACCACGGAGATGGACAGGAAATAACAGTGAGGGGGAAGATCTTTACCTCATTAGTAACGTTGCATTTCCTATAGCGCGTATTTTTCATATATTAAAAGTTAATAAGATGGTGTTGGCTTACAAGACTTAAAGAGAGATGTGATCATAGTAAATGTGTCTAGAGGTTCAGAAAACATTACTAAGGTATATTAAAGTATATCCAGAACTCTTTCCTTCATACTTTTTCTATGTCAAACAGTAGTATTTTTTATTCCTTGTTTAAAGTCTTAATGCCTGCAGCTACCAGAAGAAAATTAATGTTTCATATTATATTGGTTACTACAGTTACACTTTGAAGCCCCAGTCTTGACTGGGGCTTTGGGATAGTAGGTGTGGCACAACACATTTCCCAGCATATCTCCTCTCAAAAGACACTGAAATGTGCCTGGACAAGACTCACAGAAGTCCTGATGCATCCCTTTTATAGATAAGGAATTGACAGATTAAATTATGCACTAAATTATTAACTAAGTTACAACAGAAGTGAATAAAATCTTCTTTGGAGAAGGCTCTGTTTATCATTCCTATAGGTATTGTGTATGTTTTGCAGTGGGCACACTGTCAACCAAAGCTAAGTTTAACACACACATAAAAGGTACTTTGTTGGCATCTTTTCCTTGTCATTACATCAAAATTACCGTAGCTCAGCTGCCGTGGCTTCAAATTGCTTCTTCCATATATGAACAGAGTGCTGCTTGTAAGAACAGATAAGAACCAAGAATATATTTGGCACTAAGTAATAGTTAATATTTTCATCCTTTTATAAATAACTCTCTTGCATTCTTCTCTCAAGTTTACACATATACCTGGATGAGGTTCTGTTTAGCATATGTGTTTTCTCCATTGTTTAGAGAAAATACATAGGAGAACTTTTCAATTAACTTCACATACTCCAAGAGTTATAAAGGTCAGTCACTTCTCAGGAAGCTTTGGAACTATGGTAAAATGCTTCCATGTTTTTATGTATCAGACAATATGAAGCAAAAAATAGAATAACAATATTGAGAAAGAGAATTTCTCAGAGAGTAAAACTATAAGGAAAAACCCAGTCATGAAAGTATCCGGCATTGTCTCAAGCCCAGCCCCGTGTGGAGACCCACAGCCTTTGCACATCGACTGCACTGCAGACTTCCTCTGTGCAAAAGGTAATTTTTGAGGAAGTTTGTGAGGAAAATCCTGTGTTATATTCAGAGTATGATCAGCTGACGCTGTTTATATTTGTTAGCATTTAGCATGAAACATACTTCTTGCAACTAGCTGGACTATGCTCGTGCTCCTTGCCCAGCATCTGACTGTGCAGTAAGCAGCTGTAATTGCTGTGAGGGTGATGGCACTACTCCCCAAACTGTCTCTCTGGCATAAAACATGGAGTAGAGACTAAAATATATCTCTAGTTCTGTAGGAGAGTTTAGGTAGTTGGGCATAGAGTCAATAGAGCCAATTTTGCAAAACTTCAGCAGACAGATCAAGTCCCCTGGCCAAATTTCTGATGAGATTTAAGATATCTGTTGCAGCCTGTAGGGATGTTACTTTCACTGTTTTGAGATACACCTAGAAACTTTTGATTTTGCTGCAGTGTTTTTAATACTGAACAGAAAATAGCGCTAAACTGATTTACTGGAAAAGGCTTTCTTATGCAATACCCATCAATACCCATATACAAGGACTGTAATTTAACCTTTTCTTCTTAGTGTTGACATTGTATCTTGCCTTATTTTTACACAGTTCAGTGGAAGTTATGCTTGCAGCAGAACGCAGACTCTTTCCGTGTCAGTTTTGAAACATTTTCACTAGGCAAAGCAGTTTGAGTCATGAGAATAAGAGATAGAGGCTCACTACCAGAGTAGTTTTACACAGACATTTAATTCCTTCATTTTTAATTTTTAAATTAATTTATGATGACTGTATTTGGTCTGCAGAAAAGTACAGAAGTAGCTGAAATATTTATTTTATCACTATGTTTGTATGATAACATTTGCTATAAACCAAATTTTTTAAGGTTCCAAGAGAATACAATTGATTAGATGCATATTTTCTGCTGTATACAACAGATCACATCCAGCTGCACAGCTTTTCTAAGGTAAGTGAGCTATTATATACACCCCTTTCTCTTCCCTTCCCCATCTCCCTTAATTAATAAAGAAAACCAGACATCTATCTGCATGAGGCTTGTTTCAACGTCAGTACATATGTCCATGGAAAATAAATATCTGGTTACTAGGATTTATCCACTGGGGCCAGACAGCATGGATAGCTCTAATAATGAATTTGAAATAGGATTTTCTTACTACTCTGAAAAAAAAAATTCCTCAGACTCAAAGATAAATCAAAGGAAAGTGGCGCCCCAGTGGACCAGACAACCCATTGGCAGCACAGTCACATGAAAGCCTCAGAGGTCACTACCTCAGTATCAGCAAAGCTATTTGTGGAGCTCACTGTGGAGTTTCACATCGTAGCTAAATCAGAATACTTAATAATCTGGCACCCAAATTTCACATGTTGCCAGGCTCAGTCCTTATGTGAGCCTTCCTTTCACTGCTTTGGAATCTACCCCTTGAGTCGTAAAACGTGGATACACAGTCGTATGTTTTGAAAAGTTAAAAAAAGTTAATTTAGAACCAGCTTTAAGAGACTAACTGTGTTGATGTACAGGTAGGTGAATTTTATTGCAAAAAAACCCCATGATGGCTAAATCTACAGCAGATATTCAGAAAGGAGAAGAAAAAGATTAATTGTAACGAAATCTTAGTTATGTGCTTTTTTTCCCAGCCAATGATAAAACTAGGGCCATTACAGAATTTTCCTCAGAAGCTAACATTTTTAGATCATTAACTGTTTATGAGTAAAGTATCTGCTTTGCAAGAATTTTATTCTTTTTTTTTTCTTTCTTGTTTTTTTTTTTTTCTTAGGATGCTTTGGTTTCTTTTAGGGGAATGGAAATGTAGGTCAGACACTTGAACCCATTCCCACACACATTCCCTCTTCTACCCATCCATAAATTTTGATTTTGGAAAGTCACAATGGGGTTTACTGAAATTTCTGAACTTGTGTCTCTTGTCCTTGCTCTAATGTAAAAAGAGTCTCACCAGCCAATCCATATCTCCCAGAAGCCAAAAATGCTGGAGTGATGGCCTGTCCTTACTGCGAAAAGAGACTGTAGTACACTGCAGGAGATGTAGTTTGACAGGAATGTTCAATCTATACAGGAGATCAGGAGCCAAGAAATACTTGAATACAGCTCCCACGGCCAAGCAGGGCTCTGAGCACCTCACTTAATCTCCAGTGTGACCGCTCCCCACCTGTACACTGACATGCGCTTCCTGGTTTCACAAAGGCTTCAAGAGGATAAAAATCTGTGAAAGTTATGAGATTCTCAGATACTGTGATAAGTCCCAGGATAAACAAATGTTGAATGCAAAACAGCAGCTTACATGGTACATATTCAAGGGCATGTGGAATGAATTAGAAGGATGAAGAGAGGGAGCAAAAGAATGAGAATGGGAAGAAGCAGAAGGGAGGAAGGATAGACAGTAACAGTGCAAATCAGGCAGCGTGACTGGAAGCTATGGGAGAGTTACACTGAGTCCTGCACACTTGGAGTTCATGCTGCAAACAATCTTGTAAGTGTATCTAAAGCAAACTGAGCCAAGGGCTTACTAAATGAGTTTTTTGCAAAATTTTAATGCAGACATTTTTGTGAAGTGGCCAAAAGTAACTCCCAGAGAAGGGATCTTACTGTCTGCATTTACAGCATGAGTGGACATATTAAACTTAGGTTTTATTTAATACCTCACAGTAATCTTTTTTGGAGGGAGAGCATATAAGCATGTTAAAAAAATTAATTTTCTGTACTGTGCCCTGCCAGTGGTGTGAGGGAAACGGCATGTCTGGATATAGACACGTGCACATCTGTAAATAGGCAATAAGGCCATACACCCTTCCTTAGCTGCCCTTTCCCGAATGAATTAGTGGGCGAGAGTGCATATTTTTTTTGGGCGAGAATGCACTGTACTGCATTCTGGGAACAGATTAATGGATTATTTTTCTGACAATGGAATATAAAGATTAACCATTCACTCATTAAAAAACAAATCCATTTTTAGAACTGCATATTAAGCAATGTGGACTGATTAGTTAGAGAAACTGCTGCTCTTTTTCAAAGAACTGAAGAGCATGGTCAGTAAAGAAAAGGAGCAGCACTGCAAGAAAAAGGTGACAAAATTCAGAGGAGAAAATGTGGGATTCATGTATAGAAAGCTCTAAAGA
Organism: Cephalopterus ornatus; assembly: GCA_013396775.1. Lineage (NCBI taxonomy): Eukaryota > Metazoa > Chordata > Aves > Passeriformes > Cotingidae > Cephalopterus > Cephalopterus ornatus. The sequence goes on along the minus strand of VZRE01005362.1, from coordinate 295,342 downwards.
CGGTGATGCCAGGTAGATGGTTTTATCTTACCACTGGAAAGCCTACTATTGGGGTGGAGTGTATGTCCTTTTTGTTCCAGAACATGTTGGTTGTGATATATTCCTGTGCAGAGGGAGAAAGGACTTGAGCAATGCACAGTGATTTATACTGGCTTTCTGCACTAGAGGTTGTCAGAATTGCCACTGGTCATACCAGTGACAAGCCTCTGCTCGAGTGCAGTGACACAACAGTGGCTGCAGATTAGGTGTGCTGATATTGCAAAACATCTTTCAGCAGCAAGGAATGAAATGGCTTAATGTTAAATGGAAAGACCCGAGACAAATAGTTCCTCATGATTTGCTGAGGAATGTCTCAACTTACAGTCACTCCAAGGTATTGAATGCTCACACAGTTTAAACTGAACTGGGCTGCCTTACAAGCAGATGAATAGTTTTGTATTTTGTGCTCTTTGCAATGGTACACTTTCTACTGAAAACAACTGGTATTAAGAAATAACAGGCTTAGGTACTTCTCTGTGTCCACTTTGCATAAACATACATCGCAGGCACCTTCCTCCCAACAATACTCAAAGTCTCCTAGGTATTTATAATCTTCAGAAGCAAATTTTAAAATGATATTTAGATGCTTTTTGAAATCCTGTTAAGCATTTCATTTGCATGTGTGTGTCTAGATACCATTTAAAATCTGATGTTAGACTAGATCTATGTGACACTTAAAATAGAACTTCAAAAATGTAGATTTTATAGTCTGGTCTTCAGGAAAAATATAATATTTTAAAATTCTATAGGCAGAACTGTTATGATAAAAACAAACCACAGCTGAAAATAGTGACAAAAAGGGAAGGTTAGACTTTATGTTATACTTTGTAAATTCTCTGTCATGGGAGATAAGATTATAAGCCTGCTGAAATTAATATAAGTTCTCTCTTTGATTTCAGTGGGCTTCACCTCACATTCTTCAATGAAGTATACCTGGGTGGCCTTACACACTGTTTACTGCATTTTATTTGAATGAAAGTGAAAATGAATGCAAGTGTCAAGAGGAAAACAGCTAAAACTGAAACAGGTAATACAGACCTGCTGAACAACTGATGAAGGAGGTAGCCAAGTACCCAGAGGGCTTTGATATTATTTGAATAAACATATTTAAACTAATGAAATGTATCTCAGGTGTGTACAAGAAGTCCAGAATGCCAGCGATGGGTTTTGATCATAGATAAATTTCAAAACACAATATTCTGGAATTTGTCATCAAAATCCTTTGGTACAAAAATTTATAGGTTCTAAATGGCACAATGTATTTTCTCATCACATGAAGGAACTACAATAAGGGATATACCTTCCTATACCTTATGACTTCCCTTCCCCACATCTGTTTTGCACAGTGGTTTTAATTTTAGGATTTCATCACCACCACCATTCCCCCTTTCTTCCTGAAGCAGGCAGTGGAAGATCACTGCCATCTACAGATAGAAGATAGTATCACTAATATTAAATTGTTGGAATGGTTTCATATTGGAACATTCTTCTCTCTTTCCCCTGAGCACTTGTCTCCTCATCCCCTCCTCCCTCTTAGGAAACCCCAGAAAGTCACCCAACACGCACTATTGTCTCTGTGGCACCTTGATCATAATCACCTTCATTAAAGGAAAAGCATGCTTTTAGAATCTTGGAAGCCCTGTAATGTTCTAAGTCAAAGCTGGAGGGGAGAAAAAAAAATAGGACTCACAAATGTGCTTTCCATTACCTAGTATATATGTCAAAATTTAGTATACATGTCAGAATTATAAATGGCTTCTTACAGATTTCTCAGATAGCAGCTGAGAGGAATAACAAACTCTGTGGACAGTTGTACAGATGGATTGAGTAAGTGGGTACTTGCTTTCCATGTATCAGTGCCTGGGTCATAGTTTCAAGATGACCCATCAGAAAAACAAGCAAATATGGCACTGTAGGAAGAGCAGAGCTATAGATTAATCTCAATTTAATCCCTGTCTTTTATTTTCTTCCTCCAAAGAAGGGAGTAAGAAAAAAAAAGTGATAAAACTTCATGGTTTTTTTATTTATTGCGGAAGAAACACGTGTCTGCAGTCTATCAAAACCCGTTATAATTAACATAACTTTAAAAAGGAAAAATAATAAAATTCATCATTTCTCTTCTTTATCTTCTGTATTCAGATAGAAAGTTTTTAATTGTAAGGAAAACTTTTATCAAACAAGTCAGACATCCATTATTGATATACAATAGCATTCACTATTTTTTAATCTCTTCCAAAATAGGCTGTTCCACTGAATCCTTTCTGACAATATTAAAAAATATTAGGCAGATTAGGCAAATTAAAGCAGTCTGGTATCTCCATTAAGTGATTTGTCAGCTTGCATACCATTTCTACTCTGTTATACTTGACACAGTAAAGAAAATGATAGGTGGACCCAAAAAGAACCTGAGTATTTCCTGCTGAAATATCTAAGTTAGGATTGGGCTCCCTGAAATTATTTTTAGCTATGACTTGAGAATTTATGTCTGCAGAGATCGTGCAGCTGGAATAGGTAGGAAAAAAACCAAGGGGTAAGTTAAATGCAGTAGAGTTAAAGTACTCTGTGACTGCAGGGGCTTTCAGCTGCCGTCTGCCCAAATAGTCTTCTTCATGCACTGGAGAAATGCTTCTTATTTGCTTCCCCAGGTGAGAGAAATTCCCTGGCTTGTTTCCCCTGCTGTCTGTATATCATCCCAGCAGCCACAGTAGAATTTGGCTTTGATTTGGGAGTCCAATACACCATGGTAATATGCTTCAAGGATCATATTCTGGTAGAACATGCTTTTACCTGTACTAGCAACACCAAACAAGTGTAAGTCTACTGGTGGAGAAGTTCAAGCAATAAAAGGAACAGCTAATCTGGTCTGATCATAGGGAAAGAGAGGTCTCTGACTCTGAAAACCTTTACCATCATTTTTTGCATGACCAGTTTTGTCTTTATAATCCTGTGCCCACTGAATTGCAGAAGAATATGTATGGTTTTCTTTAAAACTTCTGACAATTCAAACCGATTTTATAGGAGCAGCTTTAAAAAAATACAGGCTGAAAGTTTGGGCCCCACTGAAGTCAGTGGCAAAAGCCCTGTCAGCTTCAGAAAGGTCAGAATTTCATTCATTATATTGATTCAGCTGCTACCTTTAAATACAACAGTTTTAAGGTTGTTTCTACAGGAAGTCAATGTCAGGTGTGTTTATTATTTCAAACTACACAATTTCTTTAGAAAAGTAAACATCTGAGTACCTTTACATTTCAACGAGCAAGATGGGAAGACTGATGTGCCGCTGTTTCAACGCATTTTTAACGTATAATTAATTGAAATGGTTTTCTGGTAACTATGGAATCAAAGCTGCTTTTTCCCCTCACTCTCAAAGGGTGTTTCTGTATGTAACCAGGAGGTGGCATTACTGGGTAAGAGTTAAAGGACTTCATATACACTATTTCTTCTTTGCATATGAGGGAGAAAAAGGTTTCTTACTACAGTGGCAGTTACTCAATTAACTGAGGCTTAAACTAATACCATAAATTTGATTTATGTATTCTGTGTTTTACAAGGAGTGGCAGAGTTATCTAGTAGCATACATTAATCTTCAGGATGAGGCAGCAGGGATCTGGCAAGTTGTATTCATCTTCCTGTAAAGTATTTGATAGTAAAAGTCCTTGCTTTCAGTTACGTCATTTTGTTCCCCCAAATAAGCCAGTTTCCAATAATTCATTGACCACAATAATACCCGCTATAATACTGTTATAAGAACAGTTAAGAAATTTAAGGAAAAAGACCAACTGAATTTTATCCAGTCAATGAATCTTAATCAGATTTTTCAAAGTCTGATCATTCCCATTTGAGATCCAGTTGGTCTATGGAGTATTGCCATATTTAACATCTGTGTCACATCATGCCTTTCCTGTTGCCTCATTGATCAACAGACAACATGTGATGTTTCCCAGATGTTCAAACATGGCAGATCCCAAAAGACCTATTAAATTACACTAAAAGCAAAACAACATCTATGTTGTAAAAGTTTTGTTAAAATCAGGTATGCCTGAATATTCACAAACTTGCTACAAGATACTTACTGATATTCAAATTGCTTTTAAACATCAGTCAGACTCTTTGAAATGTTCACATTGTGCATTATATAAGGACTTGGTGTCACAAAGTTGATACAACTTTCTACTCTGCAATATAACACAAGTTAACATATAATTAAGCATATTTATACATGGAGAAGATAAACCACTAGATTTTTTACTTTATTTTACTATTTGTCTCCTCTTATTACATGCAATCTGTGTTCTTGCAGATTTTTACTCAGATTTCTTGCTGATTGTATTTTTATTCTCTGATAAAGCTGAATAAATCATTATTCGCAAGAGCTTGTGCATTGCATTCTCTAAGCAAGGCAAGGCAGTATGTGCTGTTCTTTGGTGTGGCCTTTTTCCACTGAAAAGGATCATTATAAAGACCAAGACTTACTAAGATGTTACTTAAACCTTTGTTTTATACCTGAGTAACAGTTAAATTAAATTCTAGATTGGATTTCAAAGTGATCCAGTTTGCAGCAGCACGGTACAACATTCTGCTTTGAAACAGAATGATATAGTAGTTTTACCATGAACATGAATATCCTTTACACCTTTCTGAAGCTAGTGTTTACTATTCTAACAACTTAGCAACTTCAAATTTTGTGCTGGCATTGTCAGCAATGAGAATGTCAGCATTTTCTGATGAACACAGGCAGCTGTGTGCAGAAAATCAGTACCTTTATTTTGTTACCTGTGAAACAGCAGCACAGAACTCAGGTGCAATTTGTTTAAATCAGAGAAACATTTCAGAGAAGCATTTCTGCACATGACTACATTGGCTCATTTAAAGTTAGAGTTTATTTTGCCTTATCTTTAATAAGAAGGAACATAGCTACTTTAGAAAGGCCGGCAAAAAGAGGGATGTTCCCCATGTGGTTATTGCTGATACATCTACATTTGATTTTCTCTTAAACGAAGTAACTTTTTAAAATAGGTTGATTTTTCTTTCCCAGTAAAGAGGTTAAGAATTTTCAGTTTAGAAATGGATACGTATTTCTTTTTGTTATTTTCCAATAGAAAAAGGGTCGTGGGGGTTTTTTCTCCTTATCCTTAGTGAAAACATTTGTGGGTCCATTTAACAACCCAGCCTTTTCTCGTGGCTTTGCTACCTCGCTGTACCTCCAAGAGGCAGCTCCACCTGGAACCAACCCCGCTCCGTTCCCCGGTGAGACTCCACCTCCCGTGGTGCAGTCCCACGCGGAGATCCCACGGGTACATCAGGGGAGATGTAGTTCCTGGAGGGAACATGGCCAGAGAGGCGTCAAGCAGGCAAACCATCTGCTCGTGTGAAGTAACGCTGCTGCACTGACAAGAACGAGATCTGAAGTTTAAGTGATGGTTTTTTCCTATTTGGTCAGAAAACAAAAATATCTCCATTTAGGGCAATAGACCTACCCAAACGAAAACACCTTACAGTTTTTTCAATGGTTTATCAAGTTGCAAATCTCAAGTGTGGAGGAAATAAAAATGCTCTGGGTATCCAGGATTACAAGTAACTAATACCAGTATTTCCAGATTTGTCTCCACTGTGGAGTAATTTTGGACAGTTGCATCTTTATTGTAATTTACACACACAACTCATTTTTGTTGAACAGTCTAGAGTTGTCTGAGAGCACTGAAAGCCTAGGTATATGCTAATAGTAAAACCTGCTACCAAAACCAACATAGGCACCTAAAAGTTACAAGATCTCCAAGTTGGAGCTGTTCAGGAGTCCATCCACATGGTATATTTTGCAAGATTAGGATTGCAATTTTTCACATGTTTCAGCGTGACAGAGCTGCATACGCAAAAAAAGTAGGTTGTTGAGTTTTCAAAACCAAAGTATCTTATAATAGACAGAGATCTCACATTTAAGAAATATCTATATCTAGACTTTGAGTTTACCTTTTTTAAAAGAAATATGTAATTAGAACAATCTCTATCATTTAATGGCGTAAGACCTAACAAACTTCTGTTTTGCTATTGACACTTGCAGAACAACAGCCAGAGATTTAGGAAAGTGAGGACAGAAGGTATATGCAGGATCACGCGGAGGCATGTGGAATACAAGCACAAGAAGGAGACAAGAAGAGAAGCAAAGATCGGGATGACGGTAAAGCAACACATATGGAAAGTCAGCTTGAGAAGAACAATCACATATGCCAAAAATAATTCACGAGCTACATGTAGTTAGAAGGTCTGGGGAGCAAACATAAGCATCCTAAACAACTGCAGTAGGTTAGCCAGAGTGTCTGCCGGCCCCAGGGACACATATGCCTGCGCTAACTGCCAGCAGCGTCCTCTTGGAACAGGGAGCTTTCCAAGTTTTGGCCAGTGCTTGCTGTTTAGAGAAGACTGTCTGTTCTTTTCCGTTTCTCATGATTTCTTATGAAATCTATACTGCAATGCAAATCCCTGTCAGAAATACCTGAGCCAGTTTATGTACACAGAATATGCTGATACGCAGAATTGCTTGGTTATGTTCTAGAAACAAAAACATAGTGTTAACCTACGCCTGTACATGAACATATTTTCATATCACCAATTTTTTTTTTGTTTAATTTTAGAGAATTGTTTCATTTAAGTACATAGAAAGGGTGCTGAAACAGGCTCATGAGATGTACTTACTGTCTCAGGCATTTTTTTGTAGCAGGATTTTCTTCTGACTTTGTTATTGAGGTAGTTTGCTGTTGGCATTGTTTTCACAATGTCAGCTTCCAGGTGTGTCCTGTAACATTAAATCCAGGAGCTGACACCAGGAAAATAGTTAAATCAGTCCCAAATTAAATCCAGTGTTGTAGTCCTTTAGATTTCACTCTGGAACACTATGTGATACATTAGTTCATTTACTTGTGTCAATACTCAAACCAATGTGTCAATTTAGTTTAGTAATTTTTTAGTTTAGTAATTTTTTTGAATTGTCAAACCAGATGAACTCTCACAATCTTATATCTGAGCCTGCTTTATTTTTAAAACTTTCTACAAGTTTGCTCTAGTAGAATGGGGTATTGGCCAACTGTTCTTTCAAATGGCGTAATTTCAGAATGCTTGTTTTCTAAACACTAGTTTTCAAATATGTTTTTTTCTGGAGACCAAAAACCCACAGCCTGTGGTTACAGTTTTGACAACTAACATGAAAACTAACCAGGTAATCTGCACTGTCATTAGATATGTCTAGTCCTTGTGGACCATTAGTGGATGTCACATCTGTGTTTGAGAGTCTTGTTCTCTCTTGTTTGTAGGTACGCTTGTCCTGGGTCAGGTGAGTACATCCAAGGTCTCCTAATGCCATGTGTAGAAATTTATTTCATCATAAACTGATGTACAGTAACTTATTTATTCCTTGAGGCTTAAATATTCAAGATAAGTACCTTACTCAGGTAGTCAGCATGGCCCAGAAGCAAATACAATAGAATTTCATCACAAAGTCATCTTTTCTCCCCTTTTTGACGTTTACTTTTATGGCAGTGACCACAAAATATCTAGATTGCATTTCACCAACATGTGGTTGCCTACAAATTCCTACAATTGCCATGTAGGCAATGTAGTTGGCTTCAAATTCCAAGTAATTTTTGCCATGTAGGCAATGTAGTTGGCTTCAAATTCCAAGTAATTTCAACTGCTAAGATGCATCTGGATCATTTTTTTAAATATTTCTAGTTTTCATTCTGCTGAAAACCTAACACTTCATGTGGCTGTTATTGCAATTTCAGCTGTTAAATGTAAGATGATTTGTTGATTGAAAACTAAACACCTACAAGATTGTTTGCCACATCTTCATATTGAATTTCTGCTGACAGTGTTTTTTACATAGTATTAGCCACACTGAAATGCAAGTGATTTATAAATTTAACAATTTATCCAGGAGTCTGTCTCGTTTGAATTTCACAGAAGCAGTTTTCAAGCCCAGTTCTCCCATGTAAGTAGGAAATACATGTTTTCTAGTCACTGCCTTGATCTGAACCCAGATAGGAGCTCTCAGTTTGTACAAATTTCACTGTCCATTTTAGCACACCTGCTTCAGTAACATGTTGGAGCCATGATCTGTTGCTCTCATGCACTTTGAGATTTTCTAAGGAGTGGGACTTCAGTTATTGTTTAAATATCCAGACGTTTAGAACTTTTGCTGTGAAGGTCCCCTTTTTCCCAGGCTCTATAAAGCATTTTTCATTCTGCCCTTGTAATATTATCTCCTGGCCTGTCTGCTGCTTGTAACATTTATTTTTAATAGAAGCTTTGGTTTTTTTCCCATCATGTCAGCTTTTGTCTGAACCACTTCCCATATATTTTGTACTATTTCTCATTTCCCTCATTTTACATACTGAATCAGTAACTTCTCATAAAACTTAAGGATTATCATCCAGCAAATTACAATCCTTTTTTTCCATAAAATCTAACTACGTGATTATAAATCCTTTAGATATCCCTTAGCCACTGTGTATTACTGGATACAAGCTATAATATTGCTTATATCTGAACTGAATACTAATGTCTTTTTCAGGGTGCCTCTACCAAATCATTGACACCTGGACTATTGAGGTTGGATCACTAATTAGGTTTTCTCCTTGTCTGTATCATTGAGCAATTAGGCTGTGAAGTGAAATTTCCACAGGGCATTTCCCACTTGCAAATTCTTGTATCACTTCAGCAGAGACAACATGGCTGCTTTCCTTGGGTTACAAGCAGGATTTAAAAAAAAAAAGAAAGGAAGTTGTAGACATACAGCTTTACTTGAGTTCTTTATCTAATCCAATTTTACAGCTAACAGCCACGGCGACTCCATAATCCATTCATTCCTCTCCACAGTGATTTATTTCGAGCTCTTTCCTTCTTTGCTTCTGGTCCACCCATTCTTAAGGCCAAAGATTAACCAAAGCTGCCTTCTCTCCCTAATTCTCTGGAACAGTAAGAGCTTACTTTAATACCTCATACAGATCTCCAATATCTTTGTTTAGGGCCTTATTTGCTCACCTGAGATCTCTGCAAATGTGTCACTAATGTAAGCCATACCCAGTTTAGCCTGCACAGTTAACATCTTGCTGCCAGTTTCAAATCGGAAGAGAAATTGGTGCTGAAATCAGGTGTCTGTGGTGTGATCACATTTACTCGTAAGGAGGCTGAACATGCTCTTTGCCTAGACACAGGTGGCATCAGATAGCATGGTGATGGCAGGACTCTTTTCAAACATTCCCAAAAACCTGGCAAGGCTTCACCTTGCAGTTGTTTTCCAGAGGGAATGCTGACTGGTACTATCCTCTTTGCTTTCTCTTTTTCTTCTCCTGCACAGAGAGTCCTTTGTCAAGTAACAGCCAGTTCCTTAACTCAATAATGTGTTTGTCTTTGCACTTTGTTTCACAGTGGTATAATAATTGTCTCTAATAAGTGTGGACAGTGATTCCTTTCTCCCAAATTGCAATGTGACAATCACTCTGAAAATTCTTGTCTGTTTTGCCTCTTTGCTGTTGTAAAGAAGTAATAGTAACACACCCTGGAAATGCCTTTTCTCTCCCAACCCAATAAAAATGCAGTAAGTATGACAGTGAGTAACAGAGAGCCCTGCTGCAGCTAGCGAGGCTTATCTCTAAACTGCTTCCCGGGTCCCTGTACAAGTTTCAGCTGAATCATAACTCCGGGAGTGTCCTTACAGCCAGGATGGAGCAGCATATCGCAGAGCTTGTCTTCCCCACAATCTAAGCGTCACCTGGAAGTGCTTTACCATGCAGGCAAAACCACATCTCTTATTTATATCAGTACATTCCTGATACGCAGTCATGTTTCAGTATGCAATCAATCTATCCATCTCATAACAACCAGACAAACAAACACGTCCTTTCAGCAGAGCTATTTCTAGTCCATCTGCTCCTCCAAACGGGAGACTGCATTCTGGAACCTCGAGCAGCACCAATGCAGCAATGGAGTCACACTACCGAGTATAATTTGTTCCGATGCACAGCACTAATCAGTCGCGTTCTGGACCACTGCAAGAGCTTTCATGTTTTAAAAGCTACAATTAAATTACCACCTACAATAACGGACCTGAGATTCACGAGCTCAGCTAGAGATGCTACACTGAACCACAAGGAGTGACACCACTAAAGAGAAATTTTGAGCCTCGCTGGGAGTAAGACAGGTGGAGGCAGGCCCTGGCGGCCGGGGCAGGTACCTCCCCGCAGGGATGCCCTGCCCGAGCCCCCGCCGCTGTCTCCAAGCGACAGCGCAGCGTGGGCGTCTGCCAGCCCCTCATTTGCATAGCGCCGCAAAGTGTCCAATGGGCGGGCGGCTCCGGCGCTGTCATTTGCATGTGGGGCGGTGCGGGCCAATGGGGCGGCGCTGTCCGGGCCCGGGAGGGCGCCGCTC
>VZRE01005362.1:212459-284686 GCA_013396775.1 Cephalopterus ornatus | reverse complement strand
CCGGGCGGGCGGCAGAGCCCCGAGCGCGGGCAGAGCCCCCGGCGGGCTCTGCTGTTGATGGGTGTCTCGCCCAGCGCCCGCTCCCGCGCGGCGGATTCCTGGACCCGCGGCGGCATCACCCCGGCACCTCGGGGAGGGTCTCCTTCGGCGTTACCGCCGGGTCCTTGGCTTGTGGTGTTGCCTTTGAGCCTCTTCTGTTGATCCTCACAGGAGAAGGTTGCCCGTTCCCTTCTCCTCCTTGAGGCTTCGGGTCTTTTAGTTATTAGTGTTTGTTGTTTAATGCTGGGTTCGTGATCGTGCTTTGAGGCCTCAGTTAAAGCTGCAGCCTTTAGGGTAGCAGCTTTCCCCTAAATAGTTCATTGTGTTGATCTTCCACAAACCGCTGGTTTATTATCCTACCTGGAATGCCACGTATTTGTCCTGCAGAGGGTATCAGCTGTTTCTAGAGTTTTCCCTCTTTTTCTAGATGCTGTACTCTTACCTTTTCCAGGATAACCCTTCATCTTCTCCTGACCCCTTTATCTCTTTTGTAATGTGCTTTGCTTTAATAGTATAGCTGATCTCTTTTAAGAGAGAAGCCCCTTTCTGTCAAGCAGGTGAACTGGTTGAACTCCACGGCAGAAGAGCGCCCCAGAGAGCTCAGGAAGTGGCCACAGGGGGATTCTTCCACTGAAGGTGTTTTGCCAGCTTGTTCCAAGCCAAAGAGATCTGTATTTCTGTTGTCTGTCATTAATGATAGTGGTAATATTGAAATTAGTGTACGTAATGTATTGAGTCAAATACAGTAACCGTTCTTGCTTTGGTGAGAGTGGAAAAAATAAAGGTTCATTAAGTGCTTAGCTGTCATCTTTCTAGGTCTTCCTTCAGATAAGCAGCTCGTCAGTAGCCCAATTGCAGAATGTTCACTTTGTTTGGATATAGAGGTGCTAAATATTTGTATCTAATGTTTCAATAGTGTGCTTGCTTCATGGAATGTACTGATCCTGAAAAATGTCATGCAACTGTATCTTTTAGTTAACTTTCACTGTTCCTTTGAGAGAATGCTGGTCTTGCAGGGTAAACAAATCCAAGGACAATTTATTCAAAGTTTTGGCTTGTTTTGCATCTGACTTATGTGGGTAAGTGATGAAGCCTTTGCTATGGTGAGCTTGTAACTCAAGAATCAGAAGGTATTTAACTGAGGGAGTTAGAGAGGTAACCACAAGTGCCATCTTGTCTAGCAGCTGGTAACAGTGCAAGCTGCTTAAACCTGCCCAGATGTCAGGTAAATGTTAAAAAAATAAAGGAGGGATGGGATAATGTTATTGGTACTGGCAGAAAGGAACAGTAGAATATATTCAATTGGACTGTGCGTTTATTGAAAAGTTGTGGTATGACTTTCAGTGTTCATTACAGTCAGGAATTGCGATGCATAATTATGGAATATTCTTCTCTGGGTGGGTCAAAGGTAAAGTTTCAGCTTACTTTCGATGGCAGGACTGAGCAAGGAATTAAAATCAGTTGATTTAAAAAGCCTTTCATTAGAGAAAGAAATACCCTTTAAATACTCTTTAGGAAATTAACATGCAGGAATAAGATACTGGAATTTAAGTGGGGTTTTTTATTTGTTTGTTTTGTTTTGTTTGTTTGTTTATACCAGTGGTAACATAAGATACTTCTTAAGAGCTCATTCTGGAAGAATTCAGATAAGATGTTGGGCAAAATAGTAGTGGGAAAATAACAGAAAAAATAGCATATATATATATATATGTATTAGGTCAAAATATCCAGGTTTAAATAACGGAACTATTTATCTCTGACACACAGAGACACAGTCATGTGCAGACATGTAAAGTTGTTGAACTAATAAAAATAAGGTGGAACTTGCAAAATGGAAACATTGGGACTCCATCTTTTAGTGGGATTCTTTAACAAAATGCTAAACCAAGCAAATGTGGAGCATGAAACAAGTATTTCTCGAAGATGGTTTGTTAAATCTCCAAGTACTGCAGGATCACTTAAGGAGACATAGACCTTTGTGTGTTGAATGGATGGGAGATGCCAAGGAAAAACTGTTAACAGCAGAGACAGGCATTGCTTGGGGAAAGAATGAAACTAATTCCTTTAGTGTTCCCAAAGGAGAATGGAGGCAGATGACAAACACTGGCAAATGTCCCAGAGGACACTGAGGAATACTGGAGGGAATGAGACTTGTGCCAGGACATGTGATTAAGGAATAGGAGTAATATTTGAATGCTGACAGAACCTAATGACAAAAACTCTGAAGGGTGAAGCAGGTGGATTAAAACAGTTTGTATTTAATAGTTTATTCAGAAGTGTCACTTTTTTGATATTTATTCACAAGATCCATATGTTTTCAAAAGATAGTATTTCCCTGCTAAAATAGATTTCTAGTTGGTTGAAATAAACCACAGTTCTAAATGAGATGCAGAGTAGAATAGATGTATAGTTATAAAAAGGTAAAGTAAATTAAATGGAGTTGTAGAATAACTCTATTTACTTTTAATAAACCACTGAACTGTTGCAGAACTTTTTCGCAACAGAAATGCATTTCAGTTTTGTTTCTGTAAATAGCCTGCCTCTTCTGTGTGTCTTTATGCACAGCTTTAATATTGACTAGCAGTGATCACCTTTGTGTGTAGGCTTAAATTTTAAGTTGCGAGAGTCCAGGAGAAAAGCAAGCAATACTTAGGATTTTATATGTGCACTGGAGGTTTCTGGGATGTTTGTCTGGTGCCTGTCAGCTTGGTTTGTCTGGTGTTACAGTTAAGTAAATGAGTGTTTGCTCAGGTCAGCAGATAACTTTTTATGGTCCCTAAAGCCCTTGCCAAAGTCAAGCATGACATACTATTGCAAACTTAGTTGGTGTAGTAAAAAGTCACTATGGCTCTGTTTGTAATCTAGTCATTCACAAGATGCGTTCTTGATGATTTCCCCCTAGAATTTTTTACCCAGTTGTATTTTTTTTTTCACTGAAAATGGTGTGTGTGTATTGGTTTTCACCTCAGTGTCTGGTAGTGAGATCTAGAAGACAACTCTTGTGTTATGAGCATTTGCTGGAATTACTGCAGTCAGGTTTGCACCCCAGAGTGAGTCACGTTGTAGCTGTTTTTCTATACATTCCAGTATATAAAACTGCAGTGCTGTTCCATTATCTGTACCCTAAAGATTGTGTCCTCTGGTGTCACAGAACTGATAGACCCAAAGCTTATGTGTAACTTAAAGTTTATGTATCTGTTATGTAGTGATAATACCCTTCATGTCCATTAACATTTTCTTTTAAGCTTTTTCTCTAAGCTTTTCCATTAGCTTTTTATTTAGGTTATAAGTTTTAAATTGAAGTTCTTTAAATTGAAAGTGGACTGGAATAAGGATCACTTCCATTCTGTCCATTATATCAGCAATTAATAATATCAGCAATGGTCCCTTGAGTATAATACATTTGGCTGATAAAATACCAAGCAGAACTCGTGTGGTGTCTTACCACATTTCACTAGCTGATAAGCGAGGGCAGACTGTTCCTCAGAGCTGATTAACTCGTGTGCAAGTCTTGTGGAATTTACCTTTTCTTTTCTCTGTTTTTTTAAATATAATTTTTTTTTATTAACCTTCAGGGATTTCTGTTCATACATTTGTGTCCTGTCACTGTCAGCCTCTGGCACATCTGATCTCTTTTCCTGTTTTCAGTTTAAAACCTTTTGATGTAGGTGTGTGTTGTCTCTGCCTACTGTTTTTGTAGGCCTTGTTCTCATGGTGGTTGTGCATGTGGGATAACCCAGATGGTGGGAGGACTGCATCTTCTAGTGTGTACTGGGAGTATTTTTAGAGTTGTATTTCTGTTTAGAAGAACAGGAAGCCTAAAGAGTGAAGAAGAAAGCCTTAATATGTGTCAGATGCTTTTGTAATTTCTGCTGTGCTCTGAAACTGCAGCCAGGTTAGGATCTCTGTGTAAAGATATGTGATTTTTCAAAGTATTTGGAGGCTGGTGAGCTCGGAACCTTTCTGCCTTAGGGTGTTTTGAAAGCTCAGCCATGATATTGGCATAGGCAATCTGCTGTTGAGTTTGAATTCACACATTTTTTATGTATTTTTTAAATTAATTGTAGCTAAAGGCTGTGTGTAGCAGCAGTTTCATTCTCAACAGCTTATTGATATTGTGTTTCATAGGCTTAAATTCTCAGAGACACTGGAAAGTAATGCTTTTCTGAGAAAACACGACTGCCAATTATTGTGAATATCTTATTTGTGATGTGGTCATCAACAGCTACTGTAGCCTATGCAGGCTGGTTTCTTAAACCTTCTCCTATTGTCAGGGAAGAAAGAGAGGCTCCAAGAGAGTGTGAATCAGGAGCTGGCTCTATTGTCTATACATAGAGCCTAAGGGGGAGCAGATTTTCCAACCAAACAACTGAAATCTGTTACTACTTTTTTGCTCTCTGAGAGTGATTTAACCTAGTATAGTAAAATATATGCTCTGTGCTTTCATTTCTTACATATCCCGAATAGCATTTGTCTTCTCAGGCACTGCATATATTTTTTAGCAATTTTTTAAAGGCCTTTTTCTATTTTTTAATCTTTTTTTGAACTTTTGGCTATCACCAACAGTTCCAGGGATGCTGCTTCTTATCTTCCAGATTTCTGCTTTTGCTCAATTGATTTATGTGGGCCGCTGTCTCCAACTGTTGGAATGAAGAGCACATCAGAATTAAGACCACCTTGTTCTCAGACAGAAGTCATGTGGTTGGATTTTGTTGTTGGGTTGTTTTGGGCTTTTTTTGTTCTCTTGACTATTTTTCTTTTATGTTGTAGAAACCAGCCTAGATGTACTATTTAAGCCTTTTTAAAAATCCATGTTGACATTAAGTTAGTACACAAAAACTTTAATTACACAAGTGCTTGCTAGCAAAGGAAGTACTTTGGTAAACTTTATACAAAGAGGACCTGAATTTGACAGTGAGCCGTGAAAAGAAACTTTTATTGGCTACATGCAGATATATTTATTTCCTAGGACTAGAAGCTGTTACCTTACAGTCTGTTAGAGATACTGTCCTTTCACATCCAGCCTGAATTGGGCATGATGAATCCATGACCTTAGTAGAGAGGGAGCTTCTATCTTGTTCCTACTTTTTATTGAATTTACTCTTCTGCAAATCTTACAGAAATGTGGTGGTAGGACAGTGGTCAAAAGGACATTAGAATTTAGTTTCTTGTCTGATATGTTTTGAAATGAATGATTATATTTCTCCTATGTGTTTCGAGAGTAAACCCTCAGGCACTGGCAAGGACAAAAGATAACATTCCTCGATGTAGATGCAGATATCTAATTAGATAGTATTGTTTGTCTTTATTGGTGTCATGGCTGGAGACTGTTGTTACACAGTCCAGTAATTATAAAATTGTAATGTAAATTATTCACTGTTCATCTTAAATTCCTAAAATGACATGAGGAGAAGCTGACGGTTTGTGTAAAATTATTAATGTGGCCCTGTGGCAAAGATCAGCATGGATTCAGTGTGGAGGGTGTGCAGTAATGGGGCAGTAATTTGAAATTCAGCCCCTCTTCCTTTGGTATTAGTAAGGCTGACTCACTTTTGAATCATACGGCTGAGGAGGGGTTGTGCAGCCCACCCTTCTTACGCTGAAGCTTGTTTCTGGAGACCAGTGCTGGGCCAAGAGCTGGGAAGTAGGAAGGCAGTTCCTGGTGGCATAAAGGTGATTTTCAGTAGTAAAAAAACCCATACCTGATGGAATTGGGAGGAGGGGAAAACTAGCGCTCAAGGTTTAAGTTTACAGTCATATCTACAACGGTATTTGTCACCTGCTAAGGTTGCCTGCCAGCAAGGCATAACTGCAGCAAAAAGAAACTGTGAGTGCTTCAGTCAGCACAGGTACAAATTAGCAGAAGATGGTGGTCATGTGCTCTGCAACCCTTAACAACACAGCTCTCAAAGCTTATGAGAGAGGGATCATAATTCAGTAAATTGGGAATCTAGCAGAGATGCAGCTACGATTTGGAAGGAGGTTATTTATATTTTACACATAAAATATTTATATATAAAAGTCTGAATGGTATTGCAGTAGAAAATAGCGTGGCATAATAGAAGGGAAGCTGAACTTTCTCCTTGAACTCATCTCCTTTTATAGATTGTTGGCTTTGCTGAAGAGTTTTGCACAGGCATCCTGAAAGTTCAAGTGAGAGCTGGCACTCCATGCCAAACTCCTGCTGCTGCCTGAGTCACTGCGGCACATGCTGGGTAATACGTTGCAGTGCAGTCTCCTGAGAATCCTGCAATGCTGAAAAACAAGGAGCCAAGCACAGCAGCAGCACTGCACTGGGGTTTTCTTCAGCATCACTTGCTAAGAGTTACTTAAAGTTGCTTAGAACAGATACATTTCTACCAAGAAGTTGCATTCCTGCATAGAATTTGGGACAGATTTTATGGTGCAGGTATAGGAGGACAGATTCTGCTCAGTTACACTGATAGAAATCTGGGATGACTCAATGAAGGTCTCCTGTATAGGTATGTGCAGCATACTTGTGTAACTGAGAGCAGAATGTGGTCCACTCAGTCCAAGTGCTTGGCTTGTTTCCTATTGAGACAAGACAGATATATATACTCAGTGGCAGAATATAGCTGCAGTTCCAGATCAAGCTTATTGCTGAAGAATTTTGTTTGTTGTGCCATCCAAACGCCAACACTTTCTGTAAGCACACATGTAATTCAAGTTATGAGTTCCACTCTTCATAGCTTCTGGTAAGACCCATGTAAAACCCAAACTTGGTCTTCTAATGATATTGTCAATAACAAACTGCTCCTGTTTATGTAAATGACCCTTTCACCCCAGTTTATTGCAATAGTCCGATTCTATTCTGTGCTGAGTTCTCATTGTTGGTCTCTTTCCTGTTCCTGGAAAGGAAGGCACAGCTGGAGTCTTATGCATAGTTGAGAGTTGAAGATGCAAGTTTTAACAATGTTTTTAACAAGCCCAGTGAGTAAGGGGCTATTCAAATGTCAGATTGCACCTCAAATTCTGTTTTCTAGAGCCCTAGTATCCTATCAGTGTGTACATATTTCTGTTATCAGAGTTACTAAGAATTATATGTATTGAGGAGAGAATATACCAGTTAATTTCCTGCAACATCTCAGATATCAGCAGCTGTGTATGTGAAACACAAATAACTTGGCCTTACAGGCTTTCTATTCAAAGGACAATGCCAAGCCTCTGATGAGAATCAATTCTGTTTCTGTAGTACCCTAATTTAATTACATTTTTGATACTGTACTTGTGTTTAATGAACTGTAATGACTACAGTGAAATTAGCCTGGTTAAGAACTGAACAGGACCTAAGAATCCAGGACTCAAAGAAAATCAAGGGGTTCTAAAATTCTGTTTTCTCTGATTGGCAGTGTTTCTGTTCTTGTGTAGACAGGTTACAGAACTAAGGTGAAAAAGTGGGGAAAATGTTTTTAATATTTTTCAATCAAGCAAAAAAGAGATGAAGTATTGAAACCAAGTATCAATGGTCCTAGATAGTAACAGCCCCTTTATTCCCTTGTGAGAGCACTCCAAATGCAAGTAGGTCTCACTGCTCTCATTCTTTTTCAGTGGCAGAACCAAAAGCAGATTATGTGTTTTCAGACTTTAGATGCTATGTCCAGTCACTGTATTGTTTGTGGGTTTTTAAAAATTTATTGTGTGTAAGATGTATGGATAAGTGGAAAATTGAAAGTTTCCATATAAATGTGATTTGATTCCTCTGACTGCAACAGGACTGAATGTGATATTTTCAATCAACTTTACTGCATTTAATGCTGCTCTGAATGGGCAAGTAGTATCGTAGAAACTGGGATTTTCAGGTAATGTGTGTCTCCTGAGCAGAGGATAAGTGTGTGTGGGAAATCTACTTAGTGCCATAAACAGTATGTTGGGTTGGAGGTCAGAAAGTCAGTGTTTTGATTCAAAATTATGCATTTCTCTTTTGCAATCTTGTTGAGAGAGCTAGAAAGTGAAATTTGGTGCCCGTGCCATCTGTGTGGTCAGAGGATGCCACAAACATGGGAATGCTTTGTCCTTCTTCCCTGCAGAGAATGCAGCACCTGTCAGCTTGGCATCTGGGTCACAGTGGATGTGTGCGTGGTGAGAGGGGAAGAAGACCCGTTAAATGAGTAAATTACTAATCAAGGACTATAAATTTCATCAACTCAGAACCAGCAGTTCCAGTCTGCTCTTTAGAAATTCCTTTCAGAGAAAATAATAAGATTTTTAAAGACGTCAGGATGAATTCTGTGTTTGGTGTGAGGTGCTTGGATGTCTGCCTGAGGCAGTGGAATGTAGCAACTGTTACTTACCTTTAAGATTAACTGTTTATCATTATATGGCTTTATCTTATGAATAGTCCCTACTTGCTTTTTTCCCCCTGTAAGTTCTAGTAACCACCTAAGGTTCAGAGGGCCATATCCACTGCTTTGTTTTGTATGGAGAATGCAAGAACCGTGGCATTTTCATTGTAAGTGAGTTTGACGATTTAGGGTTTCCCTTCAGTGATCTCTTCAGCTGTGGTTAAAGGTTCCTGTTTCATGGCACTTGGCTTGTTCTGCTACTGTTGGATGTACTGCCTTTTTTTGTAGGAATTTCTTGCTGCAGCACCATGTGCCCACACAGGAGGACAGAGCCGTTTGACCTCATTTGCACTAGTGCTTTAGAGCTCATTGGGGAATTCTGCAGAAGTCTGTGTTCCCTGTGTAAATTATACTTGGGATTTTTTTTTTCCGTTTTCTGTGTCATTTGTTTAATTTGATGACGTGGAAGTCAATTCTGTGTGTGTGGTGAGGGAAGTTCTTTTCTGTCCCCATGGATGAAGTCAGCGGTGCATTTCTGCAGTGCTGCTCTTACTACTAGAAAGAATTGTACCTTGTGGAGATTCAGGACAGTGTGTGTCTTTCTTAGAAGTGGGGCTGGGGAGCCCTGTTATGCCCAACTGCGTTTTAGTTTGTGGCATTGCCTATAACAGTGTCTTGCTGCCTAAAACCACTGGTGTGTTTTGAAATGGAGTTACGAAAATAAGGCAAAAATGTACCATGACTTCCTCTGCAAATAGTTGTGGTGAACAAAGTGATGAAATAATATTTTTTTTCTCCTTCACTTTGCACTGTGATACGTGGAGTTTTGCTATTAAGTGAATGAAAGGAGGATGGATTATTACAGACTTTCAGATACACAAGAGTGTTTGAGACTTGCTTGTTCCGTTTAGGTTTTGTGACTCCTGAAGTGCACAGGTTATATTAGCAGAGCATAAAATATCTTAAGTCCTTTCTTTTTTTCCCATGAGTAATGTTGCTAAGAGCATCTCGTGGATCCCAGAGAAGTCAGCAGTGCTGCAGAGCTGCTGGAAGCACACTGATGGATTTTTAAAAATATTTAGGTAATGAGACTGTAAAACTATTAAAAATTCAGTTGCATTTTCAGTAGACACAGGAACAGGAAGCATGTTGCTTCCCAGTGCTCTAATGCTGAACATGAACTTAGACTTGGGAAAACTGAACTAAAATGGCTTAAAAAAAAAAAGAAAGAAACAGACGGGAAACCTTTCAAGCAGTGCAGACAAAATTCTTGCTGATTCAGAGGGAAAGTGTGCAATCCATGTAGAGCAGGACCAGGTGGATTGCCTTGAGCAGCAAGTAACAGGGAGTGACTGTGTGGCGGAAGAATGTGGGTGTTTCACACTGTACCAACAGCACAGGAAACTACAGGAGTGGCTGCTCAAATAAGTAGGAATGATGCCACTTAAATCAAAATAATATGCAGTAAAAAGTGAGGGTAAGAGAAGGAGTTTTCGGTCCATTTTATAATGGCTTAAAATCCACATGGCTAGTGTAAGTGCTAAAAAATGTAAGCAGCAATTTAATAACATTGAAGGACAAAATTTTAACTTGATCATGTGGAATGGAATTGTGTAGGAGTTACTGTGTGATGAAAAGTAGTTTCTGAAAGAGCAATAAATGTTATTTGTCACTTGTCACGCATACAAGGTAGACTTGCTGATAAACATGCTGAAGTGGTGGTGAGAAATAGCATCCTAATGTGGGGAGAAGTTAATTCTAAACCAAATCAACTTAAAATTATGATTTTTGACTGTCAGTGTGTCTTGCTTTATACACCTTCTGTTGACGGCTTTGTTCTGCTTCCCCTGCACAGCTCTCCTGGGGCTGTTTAGTGGATGATCTTGACCACATCTTTTTGCTGATAATGGATTCACTAAAACTGTCACTTTAGACTATGGCACTGCCAAGGAACTTTTTACTTTAGATAAATATGTAGTTCTAGAGTAACTTTTAAAACTGAAAAATAATACTCGTAAATATTTGCAACATATCCTTTAGTGTTGGCAGCTCTTGGACTGTGACAAATTTAAGAATATACGACCCAAATACATAAACTTTGAGCATAAAGCTGTAAATCACTGTTAAAAATGCCCACATCTTGTCTATGCTGTTTTTCCTGTGGTTGGCCTGCACTGGTGCTTGAAAGTATTTGCCAGATAATTACTAGGATGCAAATTTACTGCTTGTGGTGTTGAATGTATAATAAATAGGTCTGACTTCAGTGGAGATGAGGTAAGTATATTCTGGCTTTACAGAAATCAGAATTAGGTTACCCCTGACTTTTTCCTGACCTTTCACAGGGCTCTCTCACATCAGTTGTGAATAAGTGTTCTTTTTAGTCTTGCATGTGGGTATTGAGGGTGTGTAGGTGCTTGGTATCCTAATTATGTATTCGGCCTTAAAAAATAAATAAATTGAACTTAAGTTTTAGATCACAGCTGCTTTTTATTGAAATGGGCTTTCGGTAAAGCTGTGGAACAAGCAGAAAATTCTGGTCATGGAATTGCAGGATGGCAGTTGTATAGTCATGGAATATGCAATGCAGTTAAGTGCTTTCAAGAAAAAAGTATTTACATGTTTTATGAATTTTAATTCCATATTTTGCACATGCAGGCTGTGATTTATGTGTTGGTTGATCTCACTTATTTGAAGAAGTAGGATTTAATTTTTTTGTTTTGCATGATGAAAAGAAATAACAATAGCATGTTACTCTAACGGAGAAATGTTGCAATTGGCTATTGTACAGCAACTCTAACCAAGTCAGACTTCATACAGGACTCAGCTGCAGGGTAACACACTGGGATGTGGTTCCATGAAGTCCTGAAATACTTCCACAGCTTCACATCAGTGGACAGCTCTGGGACTGCTGATGTGTTGAAAGCTGGTGAGACCCTCCTGAGGTCAGGCCTGTGCTACAATCAGTGATGTATTTCATGTCAGCTTTTGCAAGAGCCAGCGGGAGCCACCTTCTTGAATAAGCTAGAGTAATTTAATCTGAGAAAAGAGTGAAGGATCACTCTCTGGGTTTAATTCCAGGGTATTGTGCTGGAACTGGTCACATAATGTTCTGGGAACACGAAGTGCAATTGATTCATCTTAGGAGCTATGAATCAGAGTAGTACTCTCATCCAGAACTATGACTGACAATATGCCAACATTTTCTAGAACAAGGCAAAGCATAGATTTTCATTAGACTGAGTGGCAGTTGTAGTTGTCATATGAAGACAACAGAAATGAAGAGGTATTGATGGACAAAGTAAAACTGGCTTAGGGCAGAGGGGTCATTACCGAAGTCAGACTAGCTCGGTGGGTGGTTAGAGTGGTTTGTGTACACACCCCTTCCCTCTGCATGTGCAAGTACAGTGTTAATGCAATCAGCTTTAGCAGCTGGATGGCCTCATACAGGGGATGCAGTTGCATGGCAACTTGCATCACCCTCAGTCTAGGCTATGGTAGCCTCGCTCTACCCTCAGAGGAAGGTCCTGCCCACTTCCTTGAGTCAGCTCCGGGTGCCTGTGTAATCACACACTAATCCGTTAGAGGCAGCTTATCCATCTGAAAACTAACCCAGCTCAAATGTGTGAGTAGCTTTCAGGTGGATTAACTCACTGGAGCTGCTCACAGTGTAGTCATGCAAGAGCTACTATGAAAAAGATTTAGAGAAGGCTAAGCAGCTGTGGAAGAATGCCTGAATGAATATTAGAATGCTTTGTTCACAGAGTAGAATAAACTACGCTTTGTAAGAGTTGTATCTCATTGACATTCTGAATGATTAGCCAACAGGGAATCTCTGCTACCACCTCCCCCTGTGTTTAGTGGTGACTGTTGTGATTATGATAATCATGTGAGGGCAAATAAAGAGTCAAAAAGATCTCTCTGTATTCCAGCACGCCTGGAGTCCCAGCGGGGCAGTTGAGTGGTTTAAGTGACAGGGTGATCAATGTGGGTGTAAATAAAAGGAGTGTTCCTGGTGAAAGCAGCACCTCAAGCCATGTAACCTACAATTCCTTTGAGTGAGAGGGCTTACACAGCATGATCTGAGAGGCTTCAGTCTGACTTCAGTGGAAGACTGAGAAGGCTGTTGAAGGAGAGAGGAAACATTTTCCTCGGGAGGAAGGAGTGCCTTTATTTCAACTGAGAGGAGTGTCAGGGGAAGGAAGTTCTGCTCAATTGAGTAAGGACTAGTGTGACAAATGATGTAGAACAGAGACACAAGTTAAGGTGAAGTTGTAAAAGGATGTTAAAGGTAGCAAGAGATAAGCTAACGCAGTAAAGAATAAATATGTAACTTCTCATGTTCTCTCAATACTCTGGGTGAAACAGAACATTGTAGGGGACTTCTTTGACAATTACTTGTTAGCATCTCTAAAAACAACCTTTAAATTCAGTTCTGAGAGCCATCCAATGTAGAAACATCTTAAATCACACAGGAGTGAGGAATAAAAAGATAATGTGAAAGGCTCTCATATTACTTAGAAAGGAGGTGTGTAAAGGGGTTATTTAAATGTCTAAGTGTTTTAGTTTACAGCATAATCACTCTTTCTCATCTTTGCAGTGGGTATATATGAGTATCTCAAAAGGAAGCCACACCTTCCTTACAAGCACAGAGAACAACTTGAGAAAGAGGGATTATTTTAAGGCCAGATCAGGATGGTATTGCTGCCAAGTGAATTTTTGCACTGGGAACTTGTGCAGGGAGGAAGAAGTGTTAATCTGAGAACAGCCAGGGGAACTCATGCAGTGTGTAACTTGTCATTCACAGCTCTAGCTCCTCTCCATGCAGAGGAAAGGGGGTAGAATATTGCCCAGTTGTACCTGAAACAAGCTGCCAAAAGAGAGGCAGGGAATGGTTTTTTCAGAGTGTGTACCCAGGGCTGAGTCTTGCTGCTCATCCTGGTCACCCTGAGAAGGAAGGTCTGTGGATGCACCCACTACTGCCACTTGTCTGCAGTGCTCATGCACATTCTCTCTCACTATGTTGGCTGGATAAGCAAGTCCCAAACAGATCACAGTTTGGAATAAAAATCCCCAAGTTTTGCCTTTCAAAGAAATTCAGAATGGTTCCTTTAATGAAAGTTTGGAACAGAGTAAAAAGTCAGTGAAATTGAAAAGTGAAGGAGGATGTTAACTACAGGTATTTTTTTGTCAAAAGCCCTTTGACTTTACACTTCTGTTTTTAGGATATTCTCTTTCACAAATAAGATTTTAGACAGATTAGGGAACAATATTTTAGATTTGAAAAATGAAATATGGAAGTAAAAGTATGATTCTGTCTGTGTGGAGCTTTATGGTTTCAGGTATGTCATTGTTCTTGGCTACTTGAAATCTCACATCAATGAATTTGAATTACTGTCAGAGACTATAGTGTAATCAGGTTTTCTTATTAAAAGCACTTGTATCTGTTGTTCTGAAAAGTAGGCAGTCTTGAGTCTTAAGTAGGCTTGCAGAGCAAATAATGTGTCTGCATCTAAAAATTTAGATAGGTTACTTTATTACATTCGAATACTTATGAATATGTCTTCCTTTAGAGAGATGTACAGTAATGATTACTTTCAATTCACTAATTTAGAAATGCATGTGTAGGCATCAGTGTTGAGTTCTTTGGAAAACAGTGGAGGTTTGTCAGGAAAGCGCTCAAGGTTTTGCAATACAAAGTAGTTTTTGTTGTACAATGCATGTGCTAAAGAATAGCTTTAGCAGAGAAGTTTGACTAAAATGCTCAGTAATAGTGTGACGTGTCACCGCCTGGTGCAAAATGAGTCACTCTCTATAGAAATGCAAAATCACATTATGGAGTCCAGAGTCTTGTACATTATTCATATATGGACAAGACTATCCTTTGTCCATGGTACTGTGTTTCTTCAATATCTGTATGCATTTAATTTAAGCCCACAGACAACATTGCATTGGTGTGCATACCATCTCATGCTAATGATGTGATTTGTACCATTTGCCTTAGTTTTTTATGGGTTCAGTGTCTTATTGTCCCTTTTCTCTGCTTTTTTAGGTTTGATTGAAGAGAAGGTATAGTTAGCAAACTGGAGTGGCTGTTTGGTCATATGTTGAAATACTGGCCTCAGAGCAGTATTTATTTGGGCTTGTTTCAGGACAATTGTTTATGTTCTGACTGAACAGTTGCAATGAGTAGGAAAGGTCATGTAGTGCTACTTGGAAGGATCAGGGCTAGAAGCCATCAAAGGGCAATGTGAAACCTTTCTGTGCAGAGAACCAGAACAAGTCTGGAGGAAGTAAGAGTGGTAGTTACTGGAGCTCCATGGTTTATGCAATGGCATGGAGTTGAAGACTTTCTTTAGGAATAGGATTTTACTTGCTAGAAGGTGTAGGTGGCATGTAGATAACTTTGCAAAACTACAAATTTGCAATGAGATGGATGCAGTGTCTGGAATGTACTTCTCACTGGTTTTTCTGCCTCTAAAGTTCAGTAGCTGCCAAGGGCATTGAGAATGAAAGCACTGTAGTTTAGAAATGCCTGTGTGAAGCCTGTGTTTCTCACTTTCTCATCCCACTGGCATGGTCAAGGAGTTAAAGTGAAAATTGCAGTGTTAGTGGGTGCACTCAGAAAGCCTGTCTGGAATCCTAGGAAGGATGTCAAGTGTGATATGGATTTCCAGTTTAAAGCATTTGAGATGGTGGATCACCATGCCCAATGGAAAGACTTTATATTGCAATCACAATGTGTCTCAGAATTACAGCACTCAAGTAGTGGCTGTGCCCAAGTTCAGCTGGTTTAAGAGCCTGTAGGACCCAGAGGTGAAAGTCCATCTTCAGGATAATGGTATTACTGCAGAAGATTGCTTGGGTAAGTTAATAACAGGCTCCATTAATCACTGGGTGGTCCGGCTCGTTTGAGAGAGGTTGTGTGGGAGCAATGGGGGAAGAATTGTGTTTGAGTTGTTCTTTATTGGAGTTCAAGTCCTTTGACCAGAACGGCTTGGAATAGCAAATGCCAGGTCACTGCCATTGAGGTGTTGTTCTAGGTCTCTGTGGCTGGAATCAAGCTTCTGCTTTATGACAGTTGCTCTTTTTTCCTTTAAATGTACAACACGCATTTCCTTTCATATTGTTCAGGGGCTAGTGTTTGAACTCTGTGTTAGTGGTTAAAAAGAATAAGGAATGCATGTAATTAGGAAGCTGAAAAAGCTGCCCTACGTTATGGGAAAGAAATAAAAGACACTTTTACAACTGCAGTTGAGGGACTTGCCATAATTACCTGCATGTGATTACTGATTACTTAATATTTTTCTGTCAAAAAGCTTAATAAAGAAAATTATCTTAAACAAATACTGTATGCATTACAGGGGAAAGAACGTAGCATTTTAGGTTTAGAAGTGTTGGAAATATGTTCCTTTAAACATTTTCTGCTAGGATAACATTAAACATTCTGTATGCTTTGAGTTCATGTATTTATTCTTACCTGGTAGAGCTGTGGGGTCTCACCTGGAACTTAAATCAAAAAGTGTTTTGCTGCTGACAGATCTGAAGGCAGGAGAAGACTCGAATTTAATGCATTTAATGGGTTGGAGAGTTTAATACGTGCTGATGACAATTTGTCTGAGTGATAGACTTCTAACCAAAGACCTTCACTCTGGCAGGTGGTTTAGAACCAAGGTGTGTTGCATTTTCTGAGCTGGCACTGCAGTACTTTATAAGCCCTTTGGCAAGTAGGTGTTCACAGTAAGTGTGTGCTGATGCTGCTCTGTTCTGTTCTGCAGTTCAAGTGGCCGTGATCTGTGGGAAAGGGCTTTTGCAATTTAAGGCCAGAAGGTCAAATGTAATGAAATGGGGAGTCATAATTCTATCACCATGTGATAGAAAGCAAAGCTGATAGAAGGTTTTCAAGGAAAGGTTTATTGCAGCTCTCCTTGAAAGCAGAGATAGTTTTTATTTCTTTCTAGTTGTTTTCCTTCCGCTCCTTTTGTTATTATCTGTTTCTCCAAATAACAACAAGTACAGGATCTTCTCCAGCATTTCTGTCCCAGGACTCTTCATTCTTTCAGCCTTGAGTTGAAATTATAAATTAACAGGATAAACCAGTCTTGTACTTTGATAAAAGAACATGAGGATGTACCAATAAATGACTCCTGAACAGAGTACTGAAAAGAGCGATAGTATATGCATCTCTTGCTGGGAACAGAAAGCAGAGACTAGCAGGGAAAAAGGAAGGAGGAGCTGACTTGTGAGAGAGAATATTTAGGATAGAAGGTTGAATCAATTATTATCATCTGTAGATGCACAAAGTAACTGATCATTCTAAAATGTTTCACTTCCTGCCTAAGTATCATTTTTCTCAACGATTTATCAAGCCACTGCTCCAAGCAATGGGAATATTCTTTTTTCTACATGTAGCAAAATGGAACCGTATCTGTACTGTTCCTTGTCCCTCTGAATTGGGCTTAGCATTGGAAATAACATCATGATTAGACCTTTTTCTGGAAAATTAGCTTTCAGTGGTGTAATTATGAATTGTTTCATAGGACCAATATATACTGATGGCAAGGCCAGATGGAACACAAGTCCCTCTTTATTCCATCCTCATCCCACCGACTTTAGTGGAAAAAACATTTCTTTTGGAATTACTGTTGTTCAGCAGTGTCAGTATTTTGCATGTGAGAAGTGCTTTAGCATCAATGGAAAATGGGCTCTAGATGGTTTTAAATCTAACATCACAATATCAGGGAATCTGTTTCATGAAACCAGTTATTTGAAGAGCTATTCATGGAAGAAAATTAATAAGGAAGTTGGTTGGAAGAAAATGGAAGAAATTACTCCCTCTCAGGAGCTTTGAGCTACTTGCTGGCAGCTGCTGGAGACTGCCAGCTTAAATGCTGCTGCTCTTTTTTTTTCCTTTGTCTTTTTTCTTTTTCCTTTGTGTATATGTGATTTGCTCAGGTTTTGAGCAGGGCCATACATACAGCATAGGTGGAGAAAAGTGTGTGCTAGAACAAAATAACAGGAACTGAAACGTGAAGCAAAGAGAGGTAAGTGATATTGAGGGCTGAGGCAACTGAGAGGAAATCAAACCAAATGGAAGCAGTGGTAGTGAAAAGAGACTAAACTGAAGAAACAAGTGCAAGGGTACCAGTGTTTAGTAAATGAGGAGAAGACATTTCTCGGGGTGCAGGGCTGGCTTAATGGCTCTGTGAGAAAGAAAAATCTACAAAGCTTAGATGAAAGACTCAAGAGATGGGCAAAAGTGACAGCTCTGCACTTGTGTGCTGTAAGGTGAGGTGAGCACACACAGAGGGCTGCCAGGAAAACCTGATGCAGGAGGTGAGTGCCTCGATAGAGCTGAGTGCCCCTGGCACAGAGCTGTGTAACACAATCGCTGTCAGTGCTGAAGTGATTTCCTTGCTCTCCCCTCCCCTGCTTCTTGTTTCAGTTTTTGAGCACTGAGCCAAACGCCCCTATTTCTCAATCTCATGAAGACGATGATACTCTAACAAAGAGCAGGCTTTGTCCCTGGTATTGGAACTCGTGGCATTGATTTAACCTTGATGGGACAGAGGAGCATCGGTTTTGCTGTCTCTTTCCCAGGAAGGCAGGCAGTGTTTATACTTCAGGCTTGCACTGAGTGCTTCAGCAATCTTTTAGTTGTCACTAGGGCTCTGGGAACCCAGCTGGTAGTGGCTGCTTAGGGAATGCACTAAATTGCTACATCCCTTCTTATCAGGGACATATTCCATTCCTGCACCTCTTTTCCAGTGTCAGAACTGTGTTGGCTGTCGGAGGATGACTGGTACAGCTACAGGCCACCTCTCAAAGGCTCTGAAACTGGGATCCTCAGGAGAAATTGCAGCAAACCTCTTCTGAAAGTAGAACCAAATTTGAAAAGATTCACAAATGAAGTACAGAATTTAAAGTGCTAATGTTTTAAATAGGACTCAAATTATTCTGAAGTGTTCAATGTGCTACCCTTTCAAAAGCAATAATTTCAGCCATGGTCCTTTACACTTCATTTTTGCAAACTCTGGCACTGGTGATACAGGTAAGAGAAGTGCCAGTTTGAGCTTATTTTATGAGTGCAGAGGACTGGAATTTGAGAAGTAACAAAAGGAGGTGGGTGGGGGACTCCTGGAAGAAATTACTGAATTCATTGCAGAAAAAAGAATGCTGTAAAACATGGGTCATCTGTGTATAACTTAATATTATGACATGTGCCTTTTGGGTAGGTAGCTTTGAAAATAATCATGCAGTGTTTCTTTGCAAAAGTGTATCTGCTCATTTGAACTGGCAAAGTGCTGCCAAGACAGGAGCCATCAATCTGAGCTTTGTTGTGCAAGTCTGCCTTCTTTCTGGAGTATTTTAACTTTTTGTGTACTTTTTAAGCACCTAGGTTATTTTTGTGAGAAAAGTATTTACTGATTGTCAGAATTCCTAATGCCATGTGAAATGTACTGGGCCACAGTGCTGTGGATCTTTCTACATGCATGGTAGTTTGCAAGGAAGTGTTGGGTCCAGACATGCACAGGTAACTCTGTAGTCAAGCAGCAGTTTAAGTATTGGTAAATTCTGAAGTGTTTCCTGTGTGGTAATTGTAGACCATACACAGAAGCTGTCCTAAACTGCACGTGAGCCCTAAGGCATATGATGGTTCTGTGTTTTGGATGTATAGATGGTTTAATAAAATACCTGCCACCTATCTGGTCACTGTTTATGAATGTAAATAACAGAAGCCTTTGCTGTGCTGGGCTACGAGAAACACAAGGACAAAATATTGCCTGAAAAGCAGGCATTAAGTAATAGTAATGTAGCAGTAGTTAGTTTAGCTGCTATCAGCTGTTTATGACTAGAACCTGAAATTAAACAGAGCTCATATCTTGGCAGTGTTGAGTCCCGTGTGCTTCTCTGATTAGTCTCTTGGGTTAGACTCTTAAGAAGTATTTACATGCCTAGAGATTTAGATAAGCACTTGGTGGGGTATTCAAAAGCATCCAGGTCTCTAATACCTCTTGGCTGGCTTAAGGGAATATGGGGATGTGTCTACATACATGTGCATGCATATAAAAGCTTTTGATTAACTCTATTATTTTGAAGCTAAATCATATAAAATTTAATAGGAAATAGCATTCCATCCCAGTCTGTCGAGCCACTGAGTTACTTCACAAATACTACTATGCTTGTATCTTCATTTCCTATAAATTCTAGCTTTATTCTTGTTTTCCCTTACTTGTTTGTATTTGTTGAAGCACAGGGAAAAAGTCATTAATCCGTGTACCTGCTGACCTGCATGGAAGAGTATCCTGTGATACATATCACAGATTTAATTGCATGATGTTGTTAGGTGTTGTTACTGTTATTGGTAAGACAATTTTGGAAATTCCAGCTTAGTGTGGTTTTGTTGCTGAGTTCTGACAGGTTTGCATTTAAAAAGAGAAGCTATAAATGACTAAAAAAGCATAAAAGTGACTGAACTAGGGAATTTGTAAAATATTGTCCTTATGTTTCTGCTAATTGCCTACTGATCTCCCAATCAGCACAAGAGAGCAAGTTGTTTACATTTACTTGTATAATCTGTGTTTTGAGATGTTTCCTTGCTGCATGTGATGTGATTTATGATCCTTATGGAGGTTCTCAACTTCACTAATAATACTCCTGTGGGAAACTATTTCTTTCAAATCAGGACTGCCCTGGATATTGAAACACCCAGACTTTTTCCTTAAATTTAGTTTTAGCAGAGTTTATTCAGTTAGTCCAGGATCTGTTATTAAAAAAAGAAAAGTGAATCCTGTAATTGCAGAGTCAGTTAAACTTACTGCAGTTTGAAATGAGTGATCACAAGTTCCATGCTTTGTGCACAGTTTCAGGTAGCTTTTGATGTAACATTTCCTGAGGTTTGGTTTTGAGACAAAGGTGTTCAGCTGGACAGCGCAGAGTTTATTCAGTTCCTGTTTGAGGTCACAAGTGTCTCATATGGTCTTCAGAAAACTGTTCAACTTTCTGCTAATCAAATTTTTGCATATTTAGTCCAAATTCTGCCTTTTTTTTTTTTCTGCATTCCCTCTTTTGCAAGATTGTAGTGATTTAGTAACTAGAACAATCCATGATTGCATAGATCAGCAGGAAACAAACATAATTTTTTGCAGATTGTACACTCATCTTTTAACTTTTCTCTCTGACAAAATCTGTAATTGCATTTTCACAAGAAAGTGTAATGATTTTGCACTACTTGACAACTCACAATTTGTGTCCCATAAACATAACCTTCCCTGGCTCTCTGGTTCAGAAATACAGATAGAATATTTCATTCAAAACAGGATTCTTCAGGGCAAAGAGTAGAGTCCTGGGACTGTGGGATTCTCATTTCAGAGTTACCGGTTGGTTACTGTGTGGCCAAGGACAAGTCAGTTTAACCCAAGATCAGTCAAGTGTTTAGTCTTCCAGTTCCTCCCCTACATTACTGGCATACTGGGAGCTTGGCTGTGTGGTTCAGTCTGTACGAATTTGTTCCTCATGTTTCCTGTAGCATCCAAAGCTGTAGCAGTGGCTAATAAATAGCTCTTGCTGAGAGCAGAAAGTGTGGAATCCAGACGTGTGGACAAGCAGTATCAGCAGCACAAGTAGCAGGGGTTTGCTTTTAATGAGAGACTTGAGACCTTTGGAGTGTCACAGAGAGAGTCAAACTGTCCATTGCATTGGGAGGATAAAATATTCTGAAATATGCCAAGACCTTTCAAAGGGTATGCTTGCCTAGAGGAAGAGACAGCACCCTTCTCAATGTACAGACTTCTTCATAAGTCTAGATTACACAGTCTATATTTGCACATACTTTGGCTGGATTCTGTTAATAAGGTTAATTTAAAAGGCTGCATGCTTGTGTGCAGACTGGATTAGCTGGGTAGAGGATTTTGAGTGTTGACCAAGCAACAGCAGGTGCCCAGCATTCCTGACCCAACTTAAAATTCTCTTTCTGGCATAGCCTTACTTGTAGAACAACTTGAAGCGGTATCAAAGCTAGAATGTAATGTCTGATGTTTCTGTTACTAAATTAATAAAAGAAAAAAACCCAAGCCCTAAATTCTGGCAAAAAATTGCATATAAGAAATATAGTAGAAAGAGCACAGGGATCATATGGGGTAAGATCTGAGTGTTGCTGTCAAAGAAGTTATATTTAATTTTTTAAAAACAGATACAGCAAGTAACAAATTGATTAATAAATGATATTTCACTGGGTATTATTGTTGACTTTTATAAGCTGCAGGTCCATGACTGGCATAGTGGCCTGTTTTTACAGATGACTTAGTTGTTTAATGCCAGACTCTGCCTTCCTTCATCTTATCAGTGGCAAACCTTTTCTTAGAGCAGAAGGCACTGCTGCATCTTGCTACTTACTTGATAGATGATGAGTTTTTAAAGCACATACACAGAATCTTATAATCTGTCAAGACCTTTTATATACTCATGTGTGTTTCTTTTTTTTGTTTTCTTTCTTTTACTTGAAAGAGCAGGAATCAAACAAAATTTAATGCATCCCAGAGTTATGTCAGCAAAAGGAATTGAAGGGATGCTTGGAACTTTACAGCACTGGTCAAACACCCCCAATCACAGATATTGTTGGCAGATCTTTTATGGGGTTTTTTATGGCTTTGTCAAAATGGCTGCCTTTCTCCTTTGAAAAAATTCTGTTGTGATAATACTCCCAGGTGGCAAAATCTTTTGTTTAGGCTATGTAAAATCAGATTGTTCAACTAGTAATGCTGAATCTTTTTTCTTCCATCTTTTTTTTTTTTTTTGATTGTGTAAGTCCTTCCTGAAGAAAAGAAGACATTCTTCAACCAGTAACCTCCTTTGTCATGTTCCTGGGCTCTGCGCCTTTTCCTTTCCTTTTGATGTGTTTTCCCAAGCAGAGGCTGTTAAGTTCATGAAATACATTTTGACACGTACCTTGGTGTTTTCAGCAGTCCTTATTCATACAAACCGATTTAAGTTAGGAGAGATCACACTAATTGGTACAGCAGAACTGTTTATAAGAGTTGACAGCAGCAGAAATTCTTGCTTGCAC
Organism: Cephalopterus ornatus; assembly: GCA_013396775.1. Taxonomy (NCBI): domain Eukaryota; kingdom Metazoa; phylum Chordata; class Aves; order Passeriformes; family Cotingidae; genus Cephalopterus; species Cephalopterus ornatus. Next base: position 262,282 of record VZRE01005362.1, on the reverse strand, counting down.
AGGTATGAGTCTCTAACACCATTAGTCTGAAGGCAGAACCTCTGGTTGATCCATTGGTGAGGGGTTTTTGCTGAAAGACAGACGTCTTGGATTGTCCCTGTGAGGTGTATCCGGAGTGCCTGCTGACAGCCCTCCATCAGCAGGGAGTTCTGTCATTGCTCAAATGTTCCTTGTATGTACCAGTGCTTTCTCCATCCCAGAATACATGGATTGCGCTATTTGAGCTTCTTTTCTAAATAAAACTAAGCTGCCACTTCTGAAGCCTTGCCAGAGCTGTGCTGTGGCAGCTCAGCAGCTGTGGCTGTTCATTGATTCAGTGTGGTAGCTGCAGACCTTACGTTCCGTGGTGTGAATGGGCGTTTTTCTCTGGGTGAGCATATGGGGAGTTTTGATGGACTGGGACCGTTCCTGCTGATCCTGGCAGCCGTAGGGTTGACTGTAGCTGTCTCAGTCCTGCCTGGACTGCTCTACACTTTGGGTCATGCTCAGCTGTGGAGCGTTTGCTCCATGTTAGAAATTAGAGTGGATAGTGGTGCCTTACAAAGATCTGCACATGGCTCATTAACAGTGGCGTGTTGATGCTGAGTTCATGTTGCACTGGCAGCTCCCAGAACATCTCCGTGTGGGAAGGATGTGTTTGGGGACACCCTCACATCCACTTCCCAGACAAGCCACATTGCAAACATCTTTCTCTTGTATTCCTCTTTAGCTGGTCTATCCTTTTATAACTCAGTTCATCTGTCTCCCTAAAAATAATCTGCTGTGATCTTGTTGCTCCTGTTTGCCTGAGAAGTTACAAGTAATGAAATAAAGGGTTCATAAATATTAGTGAGATAGGAATGTTCTTCATGAATATAAACACTCTGGCAGTACTTACATGCATTTCTTTAACTTTGTTTGTATGATTCAGAGACCTCTTGGTAGAAAAAGTATGTTTTGCATCTTGGGAAACAGGCCCTTGAGATTCCTTGTGTCCTTTACATGGCCTGCGGATTTTTTTTGTTATGTAAATAGAATTTCCTACCCAAAACTGGGCTCTGAAAATGAGATGGGGCTCAGTTTTTATATTTCATAAGTTATATAAAGCCTTTTGAATTAAAAAATATTTAAGAAATATTCAATATTTATCTTGGTGTGTCCTTAAATGTAACACATTTCTACATATATTTAATTTTTTTAATTTTTGTAAAATATGAGTCTTTTTGGTATTTTTATTTTGTTGGCTGCAGGGTTTTCTCTCGGGTCCATCAGAAATCCCTAAGGAAGTTGATAGTGTGAGAATAGTCATGAGCTGTCATTGAAGTATGGGCATATCCTACAGTTCTTACTTTATGTTTCTGCTTTAAACATGTGAGAATAAACAACTTCAGTAAAACACTAGGATGTAAATTACTATGACCATGGATGTAGTTTTCTGGATTTCTGTTTCAGCTGCTTGTGATGGGTAATGAATTATGGGAGAAACATGCAATTTTTCCAACACTTCATCTCCCTGCATTTCTCTGGAAGTGTACTCTGCCATGGGTACTGCCAGAGTGCTGCTTGAATTTTTTTCTTCTCAATATGATTATAATGTGTTTATGCCTCCCAAAAATTCCCAAATATTATATTAAATTTTATAATGATGCCTAAATTGTTGACAAAAAAAAAAGCTCCACTTTCTTAAATACCCATGTACAAGTGTTGTTAAATTCAGAGGTATTTTATACAACTCATGTAGCCATGGAAACAATAACAAGTATTTGATATTTAGGGCACAGCTTCTTGCACACCATAATTTTGAATAAATAACAGTAGGACCCAATTCAGCTGCCTGATTAATTTTTTTCAAAACAAAACACAACAAAAAACCAATTCTCTTTTGCTACTGTCAGAAATCTTTTGTACCGTTTTCCCAAGTGCTTTGGGAAAATCTGTGCCACTGCTGGCTGGAAGTTCAGTAGAAGAAAAAGTTACAAAGTGCTGTGTGAAGGTGATGACCCCCTGAGCCTGACACCGTGAGGTGCTGAGCACTCCAGGCTTGATCCAGCAAAGCACTTTAGCACCTACTGAGGTGACCTTAAATGTTTTGCTGGAGATGAGCCAAAGTGTTCTGTATTTGCATGACTGAAACATCTGCACTTTGTAGTGGACCCTTTATTTATTTGGGGGGAAGATTAAATCTTTTTTTCTTTAAAGTATATCAGAGCAAGAGAATTTTTGTTTTCTTTGAAAACACAACATACTGAGGTAATAAAGAGTTCCTGACATTGTTTAGTGCTTAACCTCTAAAATAAGTGGCTTGGATTGTCACCCTGTGTCAGTATAATGAAAAGAACAGATCCAAGTACCGGTACACTTTTATAGTTTGGCTTTTTTCCTTATTGTTGTAGGGTTTTTTTAAAAGGAGCCTGAGAAAAATCTTTTTTTTGGGTATATATTATCCATTTTGATTTGCAGATGATTTTGCAGTGTCAGTGGCTCTGACATCCTAGTCTCTGCATGGCTCTGACCTCTGTCTTGGGGCATTCTTGGAGCAGGGGGAGAGGCCTGAAGAGATGGCCGTTCTCATACATGGCTGTTCCAGGGGCCAAGTGCCGTGTTTCTTTAGTCTTTTGTTTAGGTCTGCATTTGAAAATGTGCATCCTAGTTTAGTTTATCAGTGTGGAGCACTTAAATTTTCTTCTGAGCATTCAGACCTTTATTAGATCTCTAGAACTCAAATGACAAGAGTGCCTATTAGCTGCCCATTCACGTAGTCAGTAAAGCAGAACATTTTATTCTTTGTTTTAAAAATATTTTTCTATCACAGTGGCAACCTTTGTGCAGCTGGCTCTGCCAGTGTGTCCATCTTTAAAGGTGCACTAAGATGCAAGGCATTGAGTAAGCTGTGTTGTAGGTTCAAGTTTTTGGTGGTCTGCACTACCTGAACTAATAGTAACCTTCTTTTTGGGTGTGGGAATTAGCTTTTATATGAAATACATAAATCAGGAAAGCAGAAAAACTAGTGATATGCATAGCATTGTAGTAGAATTTAGAAGGACAAAACAGGGAGTGACAGGTATTTGAAGTTAAATTACTTCTGATCTAGGAAAGAGGTTGACATCTGGCCTCCAATCTGATAGAGCATTCTGGAAAAGGACAAAGAAGAAAATCTGTCCCTCCCCTCACAGGAGGGTGAACACTGCAAGGAGATTCTTGCCAGCCACCTTATTCCTCCCTTTGTTTATGACAGGCTTAAATAAGATTTTTCAGAAAGCTGTTAGCGTTGTCATACTGCATTAAATCCTCTGTGTGTAATGATTTAAGACAAAATCAAACAATTACATGGCTGCAGGGAAATCACTGGAAGTTTTAATGATTTATTAAGAGAAGCATTAAGTATTATGTTTTAACCATACTGGAATGTAGTATTTGTACTAAATGCTGTATTTAAGATGTATTTAATGCATTTGTGCAGTTTGGCCCAGTTATATTTCTGTGGGAAATGTAGCCAAACAGTTACATTATTTCCTGGCTTTCCATGTGTTAACTTTGGGATGAATCTATTAGTTTTCCCAGTTGATTGCTTACTTCCTTTTTTGAGAGAGGAAAATAAATTTAAACTATTTTCATAGCTTTCTCTTTTTTTTTGCTAAAAGATTTTTCCTAAAATCTAGGCTTTGCCTCATGGGTCTGACAGTGTGCATATTTATGACAAATACAGAAATTTTCCATCCCATTAAAGTTTCAACAGATAATTTCAGCACATACTCCTTCAGGACAAAATTAATGCTGTAACTTTGTGAAGAGTCATTAAAAGGTCCTGAGTTCTTAATAGAATATGATACCTTTCACTCAGTCATTAACTATTATGAAATGATTTCCTGCCAGGAATGTGCAAGAGGGTTTTGGTGGCCAGTCACTTCTTTCAACAGTAGCTGAATAACAGCAAAAAAACTGTGATGATTCAATCCCAGTTAATGGCTGTTGCAAAAGAGGCAAAACAAGTGAAACAGAAGGTCAGAGCACGTGTGAAAGTATTGGCTGGCAAGAATCCCATTGACTTGTATTATAAAATACCCAGTGGATATATATTAAAAAAAATAGGGTAATTGTTCTGAGAGTTTTATCAGCTCTCTGTTGATCTGGGATATTTTTGGCAGTTTCTCATGTTCAGTAACCTTCCATACTGAAATATGAAAAAGTCCCGTAATTCAGTGTATATGATGTATAAAACATTAGTAAAACAGCATTTTTCTGAAGCTTGTTTTCTGTAATCCATATGAGAACAGAAAATGTACTATTCCTGTGCAATAAGAAGGATAAATCTTAACATACTTTAAATAAAAATACCAAAATAATAACATGAAAGCTTCAGGCTTTTTTATTTTAGAGTTTCAGTGAGCCGTAGATTTTACTTTAAACTATAGATAGTTTGTGTGCTGTGTTCATGCTTAATTACAACAGAACACATCAAAAGAAAATCATATTGTCTGAAACAATTTAGAATAACAAAGAACTAGCATGAGAACAAAATCTCAATTAGGTTTATAGAAAAGATGTTTTCTCAGAGAATTTTTTTGAATATAAATTCCTTTACAGATAAATATTTAGTCCTTTAAGACTGTGTAAGAACTAAAGTAGAAATCACAATATCTGGAGGGTTTTCTTTCAAAGCCTATTTGTTTTAATCCAGAATTTTCTTCCTATAAAATTCCACACAAGCCCACCAGGGACTTTCAGATTGTTTATAATACAACGCCCTATTTTATTTTTCAATGTTAAAAAGAAGGGTAGGATCTAGGAAGAAGTAACAAGCAAGGAGCATTTGTGTACAAACTGCAGTGTTTCCTCAGGCAAAAAAGGTCTTCTATTGTATAGAACATACAGGTTTTACAATAGAAGGTAGTTTGCTATCTTGTGTAACTACAAATAAGAGGTGATAACACAGAGGCTGATTTGCAAGTGTTTTCATGTTCATAATTTAGGATTTGGTTTTTTTCTCCCCACTAACTCTCGTACCTCAAGTGGGATGGAGGGAGTTGTACAGACACCTGAGAGGAGGAAATCTTTCCATTTCACAGCAATTCTCTGGGTGTAGATTTTGATCCAGAGGAAACCTAATTAGCTCCAGCAGAAATATATATATTCTATTAATATAACTAATGAAAGGCTTCAGCTTCTGACCTGGCAGTGGAATAGTAAAGTAACGGTGGCCCCCATGATGGGAACTGAGTATTTTCAGAGTCACAAATTCTAGCCCTGGCCCCATCTAGTGAAAAGGTGCTGGATCCATGGCACCCAGCGTCTGAATTTGGAGACGAAGCATTCCTCCTGGGCAAGTAATTCCAAGCTCCCTTGGAGTACACGCCCTGTGTGATGGTGGCCATTTTATCCTTGATTAGCTGACTCAGAAAACCTGACAGATATTGCCATGTAGTTACACAGCCCCAGAGTTGGGCATCTCTGTTTGTGTTCAAAGCATTTTGCAGCTTGATATAATGTGTGTGAATAATGCTCAGCAAATAGTCAGGGAACTAAAACCCAGCAGCTGTCTCCTTTGTGCATCCATTTTCAATAATTAATTGGGTATTCTGTGACTTTTAATTGTGAGGGGGGTGATGCTAGTTTTACAACTCCTAAATTCAGTATGATCAGAACAAAAGCTTTTGTGTTTCTAAATGCAAGACTAGTACAGCTGATCCTGATTAAGCCAATATGAAATAAACTGAAGTGGTGTAAAATTTAATTTAGCCATTAGAACTTTATACCAGTTTTTACTGTCAGGAGCTCAGACAGCTTGTAGACTGTAAGGAATCATTCTTTATGGTATCTCTCTCTGCACCAAGGTAGTCTGCCTTTTCAAAGGACATTATTGCTCAGAGTAAATATCATTGAAGAAGTGTCCTTGGGCTAGAAATTGCAGTATCATTAATGTTTGCACGGAACAGGGAAAGTGTGTGAACAAACCTTTTTCTTGTGGTCAGTGTTTTTGCTCCCAAATGTAGGTGTGTGTTAGGTTGTCTTCAGAGCCTGTATGAAACTGTGTCTGCAGAGCCTGTGTCTGGCTCTGTGGAGTTGCATTCACAAGTCACTGTAAATACAAATTCAGAATGGGAGTCGGGTAGGTCAGAAGGGCCTCTAGAGAACGTCTGCTCCAGGTCCCAATTGAAGCAGGTCCTGTTAGAGCAGGTTTTCCAGGGCTTTGTCCAGCCAAAGCTCGAATGTTTTCAAGTACAGGAGCTCCACAGCTTCTCTGGACAATGTGTTCCAGTGTTTGCCCACTCTCCGGGTGATTTTTTTTCATCTTTTTTCCTTTTTAACAGGTCTGAATTTCTTGTTTTCCAGCTTAATGACTGCTACTTCTTGTCCTTCCAGAATATTCAGTCATCTCTTCATACGTTCCCACTAGGCAGACAAACCCCTTTCACCTGTTCTAGAGGTTGAACAAACGCAGCTCTGTTTGTATGCCCTGATTTCTGTTCCCCTGAGCATATCAGTGACCCTGCACCAGACTCACCCAGAATGTCAGTGTCTTGTACTGGGGAGCCCAGACTGGACCCTTGCAGCAGATCTGGTCTCACAAGTGCTAAACAGAGGGGAATTACCACTTCCCTGGACCTGCTGTCTGTGACCTTGCTGATAAGGCCCAGTATGGGGCTGGCTTACTGCACCTCAAGGGCACAGTTCTGACTTGGTTCACCTGGTTTTCCAAGGTGTTACTCTGCAGAGCTGTTTCATAGCCAGTTGGCCTCCAGCCTGTACTCTGCATGGGGATAATCTGTGCAGGTGCAGGACTTTGCATTCGCGTTGGAGCTTCATGATGTTCCTATCAGCCCATTTTTCCAGCCTGTCAAGGCCCTTATGAGGAGCAGACAAACCATCCAGTGTATCAACTACTCACCCCAAGGTGGTGTCTTCTAGACTGTCGGGGAGTGTACTCTATCCCATCATCCAAGTTGCAAATGAATTACTTCATTAATCACTGCAGATTGTAGATGCAGAATCAATCTCTATCTTTGAAAGCTGATGCATAGCAGTTCCAGTTGTTCCGTGACCTTCTGGATCAAACTTAGACGCCTTCTTTACAGTGATTCCCTTGCAAGAAGTGACTCAGTGTTGCTGCAAATAGTTTCTCCCTCAGTGAGTGACATCGAATTTTATACTTTCAAAACATAGAGAAGAGTTTTGCGATGTTTCAGAAGAGAAACCAAAACTAAAGCTGGGTGGCAGCCTTTGGGCAGAGGCGCAGGGGGCGAGCAAGGCACTGCCCTGTGCCAAGGGGCATGTGTTGGCACTGGGAGTGCAGGCTCACACCTGGATCAGCAGCTGCAGTCCTGGAGAAACAGCACCACCACAGTGTGCCTGAGCTTCAGCCTGTTATTCAAGGGAGATGTGTGTGACCGTGTATGGCCATCAGTAACTCAGGGGGAGCTAAGGGATGCCAGTCAATAAATAGTGTGTGCCCTGAGACATTCACTGAAAACACACCAACTTCCAGTGTATCTGATGAGAAATTGCATTTTTCAGACCATCTTTTGTCAGCAATAAGCTAGTGGCATTTTTTTTCCTCTCTGGCGTTATTGTTAGTGTGTGAGCTTTCCACTCATCTGCTTGTGTTGCTTGTTGTAACATTCAGGTCTGTTCTCTCCAAGTGTGGAACAGTTCATTGTTTTAGTCATTTGGGCAGTAATTTATTATTGATTATGCTTTCACAGTCGGGCAATCACATTACTTTATTAAATCTATTCTTCACCAGCACATAAATGGATTATTTGTAATGGGACAGTCCATTTGTAATGGACTGAATGTGGGTTTTGCAACTTCAGCCTCAGAATGGTAATTCCCTCGCTGCACTTAGCCTTTGGAAAGGGATCACTGTGAGAGGTTTCAGGAAACCACAAATCTCTGCATTGCCTGCTGGAAAAAGAAAACACATGTGAGCGAGGCTGTGGAAAATGGCATTGATTATTTTAGAAATTAACAGTGCACAGAAAAGAGACAGAAACTGCCAGTGTAGAGGAGCTGCACAATTCCTAGTGGGCTGCTTTTCGTGCAGCCTTGTCATGGCCTTTTTTCCATCTGCTCAAGGACTCCTCAGACGTGCCTGGAGAGACCAGGGCAGTGCCCCCCTCAATGCCTGGCCTCAGGTTACTTCTCTGCTGTGATGTCTTACAGCAGAAAGATGATGACCCTCAGGAACTCACTGGTTGTTGGGCTTCTCTGGCTGTTTTATCTGCTTTTGTGCTTGTTCTGTCAGTGCTCTGAAAGAGAAATAATCCTGACAAGTGTGTGTGCTGCTTGGCACGTTAAGCATAAAGATTGTGAGTGCTGCTGTAAAGCCAACAGAAATAATTAGCTGTATGTCTCTCTTTGAACTCACATCTTCCCTTAAGCAGGACTGTTCTGGCCGTGTGGTACCAGTGATATTGATGCAAGGTCAGCTGCTTCTGAGCTCCCAGCTCTGCTTCCTCAGCTCCTTGGTGGTTTCTGGCAGGGCAGTGCACTCCCTCCACACCTGTGTGGTGTAAGCAGTGGCCGAGAACAGGGAACCATTGCACTACAGAGCCCTGACCCATTTTCAGATTGTGCAAGTCTCCAGGGCCCTTCTAATTCAGTGAGATGAATTCCCTTTTTGAAGATCCTGAGGACAAACAAAACACTTTATTGGGGGCAGTCAGTGAGTTAGGCCTGGATTTCACATTGTGCTGTTAGAGATTCCGTGATGAAAGTCAATTAAAAGAGAGAAATGTTTAGTATTTTTGCAGGCATTATCCTAGGAATTTGTGTTTAGTATTTGTTGAGTATGTGTTAAACCAGCGTTGTAGTGGCATGATCCTTTCAAAGGTTTCACACTGAGTGAGGATCTGGCTCTCTTTTCGTGCTGTTGCAGTACAGGTACCATGCACTGCAAGAAGCAGAGTTCTGCCTGAGGCCTTGTTCCTAGCCGTGATTTACTCAATGAAGACCAAACTCAGGTCTAACAGCCCGGAGTTTTCACACAGAAGTTGGATAACTTTTCAGCCATTTCAGGTTTACTGAAATCTATCTAAGACTGGTGCTTTGAGTTTTTGATGCATGCAAGGCATTCATAAAGATGCTGAGTCACACAGGTGAGTCACAGTGCAGCATTTTTCATGAGTCTGTTCCTTCCACAGAATTGCACACAACTCCCCCCAGCAGGAATGGGAGTGGTATTTCTGAACCTACTGGCATACAAGACCAGAAAGTACTTGGAAGTACAGAGCTGGAGAGACATACTTGAAAGGGTTACTCTGGATTTACCTGCAGTCAGACTCTGGTCCCTGTGCTGAATTCTGCAGTGTAGGTTATGCCTCTAGAGTACAAACTGTTGTAGCATGAGAAATCATTTTCTGTTTGCCTGTTCTAAATTCCTATCAGGTACCTTTGTCTCTCTTGAAATGAGTTCTTCACTTCCAAGACTGTTTACCTTTGTCTTGCACAGTTGTCTCAAATGGTTGCTGCTTATTTTCTGATTTGGAGTAAGTTCCTGTGACTTTCAGTGATATTTAATCTGTAATTAATACCTTTTTTTTCAAATTTATCTTTTCACAGTTATTCAGTGAAAAAATAAGTGGAGCAGAAGGAACAAAGTTAGATGAGGAATTTCAAGAGATGGAAAGGGTAAGGGAAGTTACATTATGTTTTTCAATATTAAGCTATTGCAGAATCAAAAATGTTTCAGGTTTCAAGTGATAGAATGATATTGTACATTTAGCTGGTGGGGGGGGAACCCCACAATGTGCTTCCAAACAGAAATATATAAGAATAAATGAAAATTTATCTTTGAGCCTTGTCAGCTCAGCCAAGGGAGAGGAGACATCCTCAAAGGCTGTTTGAGCAGAGAAAGAGGTTCCACTGACACCTCTCAACACTGAAGAGAAGCTCCTTCATGAATGGTGCAGAGCACCAGAAGGGACCTTTTTCTTCTGTGTGGTAGGTTAGAGAAGTCTTCAGTGTTAGTGAGTCTTTGCATCTGTCACAGTCTTCCCATCTGATATTATTCATTATAAAAATCTAACTACTTAGGTGAGATTTTTCTCTTGATACAGTGTTACATTTCTTAGTATAAATCCTTTCTCTGAAATTTACATGGACTGTGGAAATTGAGATGTTTGCTATCCACTTCCTGGTTATTTTGCAAATTAAACAATGTTACTGCCAGTTTCTGCTTTTACAGCTTTATGTGCTTTTTTTTTTAGTTGCAGTTGCCTTTCTGTGTATTTTTTCATGTTCACAGTAGACCTTGGTGACAGCTTTTAATGTTGGTAGATTGAGAAAAAAGGTCTTGAATTTTTCATCCAAACAGGCTTCTAAGTTTTAGTTTCTTTGGCTATGGAATAATTATTTCCTTTCCCTACATTATAAGGGTAAAAATAATATGCAGGTCTGAAGGGAGGAAAAGGGGAACAAACCAGAAATGTGATTTTTTTTTTAATAGCATTTCATAAACTATTAAATGGGAATACAGTGTAAACTACTGCTTTAAATGGCCCTGGCCCCAAGACTGTGAGGGATATGTTCACTCTTTGTCACATATGGAAAAAAGCACTCTTAGAAACAACTATTGAGCTGGCAGGAAAATTGTAGTCTAAAATGTGTTAAGCAGTCAAGACTGATGGGCTGGAAAGGCAAGCCCACATTTTGATATAAACCTTCTCTTTTTCCCAGTACTACCTGCCAATCAGTGGGATTTTTTGCAAAATCCTATCATAACTATGAAATGGATATTTATGTTAAGCTACAATATTTGTTTTATTTTAAAATTTCAGTATCAGCTAGAATAGTATATTATGTCCAGTAGAATGATCAATTGTCTAGTATGCAGTTTGCTTTTTGCTAACTGTTACTTTTCTGTTTCAGAAAATTGATGTTACTAATAAAGCTGTAACGGAGCTTCTCTCCAAATCCACGGAGTATCTTCAGCCAAATCCAGGTAGGGTAGGAACAGTAGGTCCTAGATTTTGATGAATACTGTTTCATTACTTGGAAATTAATTCTAGGCAAATAAAAGCCAATTAGGTCATCATGGTGAGCCTTCTGTGTGGAGTTCTGCAAAGTTCTTCTAAGGAAGTGAGGGAGAGAGAGCAGCAAATGGGCTTTGGCTGTGCTTGTATCTCCTCTGCGTTGGCTTTCTGCAGTATTTCTAATCAAGGAGCTCACAGGCAGGACTATTCAGAGGAATGTGAGTGTTGGTTGATATCCACAGATGACAGCAACCACTCCCACTGTATATTTGCCTGAAGTAATGATGCTCTTTCAGTTGGGAGTAAAAACCAGTTTCATATGACCCATATTGTTGAACGGAATCTGATTCCAACTCTTGACTATTAAGTACTGACGACAAAAAACTTACCAATCTGCACACCAGCTTAGTGACTTGCTTTGTGACTTTTCTTGTTAAGTGATTAGTTTTAGAAGTTGTTTTATCACCCTTTTTTTTTTTTTTTAATGTCCTCCTTAGCATACAGAGCCAAGCTGGGAATGCTGAACACTATGTCAAAGATCAGAGGCCAAGTTAAAACCACAGGCTATCCCCAGACAGAGGGACTCCTGGGAGACTGCATGATACGGTATGGCAGAGAGCTGGGCGATGATTCTATGTTTGGTGAGTCTGTGAATCTCCTCTGAACACTTATGCATAAAGTTCTTTGCAAAATACTACTCAGTGACATAACCTGTGTAAATAGCTACTGCAGGTAAGAGGGAAAGTTAAGTACAGGGATCAGGGGATGATTGATGTAGTTAAGAAACATGATGCCTTCTGCACAGTTGTCCACCTCCATTGCAGGTGGGTTTGCTAACACTGTTACTGGTGCTGTCTGATCATCCCTGCTATTACCATAACCATTTTATCTTCTAAGTTGCCAAACCTAAGTAATATAGGGTGATTCTTAGATGCACTGTATTTCTTTTAACCTTTAAATAAAAATGGTTATGCTATATTTGAGAAGTAAACTAAGGGAAACATTTCTTGTAGAAAAAAATAAACAGTGATTTTAGATAATGTTTTGGGTTTTTTTAATAATGACCTGTGCAAATACAGTAGGGAAAACAGTAATTTTTTTTCCTCTGATGCCCTTCAGGAAAAAAAAAAAAGTAATTCAGAACAAAAACTTTCCAGTTCTAGTTTTCTGTATGGAACAAGCATAGCTTGAATTATTTTTTTTACTCTCCAAGGGCCTCTGGCAGATAGAAAGATACCTGTTTGAAATGGGTATTTCATTAGACAAATTTTCTGCTTTTGCATGTCTTGAGATATAAGTAGCTTATTCTTTACCATAGGCCTTGCACTACTGGATGCTGGTGAGAGCATGAAACAAATGGCAGAAGTGAAGGACTCGCTTGATATTAATGTCAAACAAAATTTTATTGATCCTCTACAGTTATTGCAGGACAAAGATTTAAAAGAGATTGGGGTAAGTTTTCCAGGGCAAATCTTCACTTATGAATAATCAGAGTCAATCAAACTCTACTTTCCTGAGGTTTTTCTTGAAAGCAATAAGGCAAATAAATTTCACTGGCAAAACAGTGATGAAATCCACTTAAAATCAATGCCTGGCTATTTCTCGCTTGTCTAACTTACTCCATTTGCTATATTGCTTGTAGAATCAGTACAAGGATAGTGAAAAGAATAATATTCTTTATTTTTCTGCTATTTTATTTTAACCAACATTTTTATTAAATCTTATGAACATGTGAGTGGGCTGTGATTTACTGCTGGTGATTATCCTGTCTTACCATCTCTGTCAGCCTAAAGCTGTTTATAATGGAGAATGAATATAGCTGTTAAAAAAGGCTATTCAGGGCAATCACAGAATATTCTGAAAAGTGTCATAAAATGTTGAAGTGCCATATGCCGCTATAGGAAAGATATAGGACACTAAGGAACACATTTTTAACCTTTAGAGTTAAGTTTTTCAGTGTTTTTGTTTACAATGTGACAATTCAAAGAAAGCCAGGCAGTCTTTGTCTGAGTCTGTTGATTCCAATGGATTTGGGTAATAAGCAAGTTAAAACCCTGATGAAATGCAGAAATGAAACTTATTTTCTTTGTTTACACATAAATGAATGTGGAAGGCATAGCAAAAAGATAGTAATAATATCTTGATGTCTCTAGCTGTCCCCCATGATACATAACTGTTTTCAGTTGTGGTTCTTCTGAACTGATGAAAAGAAATTGTTTGACGTTAGTTTTAATGAGCATTTTGTACTGTCACTTTGAGTCCATTCTCTAAGTCTGTCAGTCCCATGATTTTTGGCAACAGAAAAACTTGTGTAGATAGATAGAAGTGTCAAGTTGATACCTAACAAAGAGAGCAAGAATACAAGATTTATTGAAGCACTGCTTATGATGGGAAAATAACCCTTAAGCTTTTAGCAGTCATATTGCAAGCAATTAAAGACATAAAATGGAATTACATGTAGAATAGGGTGACACACACACATTTAGGTTGGATCCTGCTTCTCATTCAGAGAATCTGTGGTGTTGCATATTTAGTGAACTCCATGAGGTGGATGTCTAAGATTAGCAAATCAAAATAGCCAATACCCCACGTGCTAACAAATGGCTGTTTATTTAAAATTTCATTCATCTATGCAGCCCTTGGATCAAAGGGATGGGCTGTAATAATCTCTGAGCCTTGTATTTCTCTAAGCCTGCATGTATTTGCATCCTTAACTGAAATTTCCTGTGTTTGTTTGGGCGTGTTCCGTTTTGGTCCTTCTCATAAATGTTCTGTCTAATTTAGCATCATCTGAAGAAATTAGAAGGACGCCGTTTGGATTATGATTATAAAAAGAAGCGTTTTGGAAAGATCCCAGATGAAGAAGTTAGACAAGCAGTAGAAAAATTCGAAGAGTCAAAGGAACTGGCTGAAAGAAGCATGTTCAATTTCTTAGAAAATGATGTAAGTCTGTCCTGCATTTTTGTTTGCTGCAGTACATCCAGGAGGGCAAATGTGTGGGATTGGATAAAGCTTGTCCCATCCTTCACAGAAGGTAAGGTCTGAAAGCAGAAAGTGCCTCTTCCCACTTTTAATCTCCTGTCAGAGAAGAACATAATGCACAGCATAAATGGGATAACTCAAGAATTTGGGAATTTCTTCTGGAGATACAGTGGCTCAGACAAGATTACCACAGAGGTCTTAGGTAGAACTAGCTGAGAGTAGAATGCAGTTTGGTCAGAGAGAGGGCAAAAGTTGGGAGATTAGCGTAGTCATAGACCTGGTGCTGAAACTATGAGCAAGGGTATGTACCCTGTGCTTTATGAATTTTAGATCACTTACAGCCAAAACTTTGCTGCTGTTTTGGAGTCTCTGAATGATTTCACCTCTGAAAATCATTATTACTACTATTTGGCTTTGAAAATTACTCCACAGAGTGAGTTTGTGGCTTGGGCTCAGGTATGTGGACTTTGGCTCAGAGTCCAAGTCCATCATGAAATTATGTCTACATAAGGAGCAGCTGTGGTCATTCAGGATAATCCTCTCTTCTGTCCACACACAGAGGAGTAGCAGGATGTGCTTTCTCCCATGTAATCATGGAACTGTAGAAAAAGAGAACTGGACCCATTTGGGCCTATTCCAAAGCCTTCTCTTCTCCTTTAGGTGCAGCATCACAGAAAACACACAAAGTAAGAAGTGTGCTGTCTGAGCAAACTGCAACCTCTCCCTCTGTGCACACCCAGTTATAAACTAGCCTGTAGCTCCTAAACTGTTTGTAAACGGGACACATTTGTTACAGCAGGGTATAGTGTAAGGCACTACAGCCTCTTGCTGCTTCACCAGTGCAAGTTATATGAGGGCAGCAGGAACTGTAACGTGCTCCATCAACAATTCCAGTGCTGTCACACTGTGGGGCTCTACCAATTGCCTGGTTGCAGTGTATGTGTGTTTTACAATTCTACCTTCTGTAAGCAGCTGAGAAATGTTTCAGAGAGTGTTTATCATTAGTCAAAGCACCAAACTGAGGGTAAAACAGTGCAGGAGTTCAACTGGTTTAGCTGAGCCACTAGAGAACTTATTAGTTATGCTTTCAAGTATAACTTATTCTGCCTTTGGGAGGGTGTGAACTGGATGTCCCTCTGGGTTTTTTTCCATACCCATTTCCTATTGTTTCTGTTTAAAGAAAACTCTGTGCTCATTCCCTTCCATTTTCCATGCTGAACCCAGTCTGTCTGTCCTCCTCAAACTTCTCATTACAGCCTTGTGGTCTAACCCTAGTCTGACTGGGTTTGCAAAGATCTTAACTGCAATCACTTCCTTATGATCCTTTCCAGTTCCCCAAGTGTCTCCCTCTCTTGGTCTCCTTGCCATGCAGTCTCTGCTCTCTGAGGTCTGATTCCCAGCCATCTTGCCAGGTGCTTTTTCCAGTCTCAATCCTGATGCACATCTTTCTCAGGTTTTTGCACAGCTAGTTCCAGACCTCCCACATAGACACTGTTGCAGGCACTTCTTATCAGATCCATCTTCCTGCCTTTCCCACTCAACCAGTCCCAGGCTCATCTTCCTTAAGTGGCTTTTAGTCCCTCAAGTTTCTCTGGCTCTTTCCCAGTTTCTCTCTCTCTTCTAATACACCATTCCATATATCTCCTGGCTCATAGTTGTCTTGTTTGGACAGTCCTTTTCTCTGACCACCCCATCCAAACCCCAGGCACTTTATGGATTGTCCTCAGCTGTTTATATTACTCTCTTCTGACCGTGATGGAATTGTATCAGCTGTTGGTTTGGTTCTATGCATGTTATTTCTCTGTGCTGTGTGACAGCATTTGGCTCTCTTGGAGTCCTGGCAGAATTTCTAATGATCTTTTTAACTGAGTAAAAGCAGACAAAGTATAGCACAAAATTACCATGGGTCCATAAAACATTTGTAGAAAGCTTACTCAGATATTTTCTTGTGATCCAGTGTCTGAAGACATCATGATGGAATGGAAACATGTCAGACTTCTTGGGGTCTTTCTTCTTAATGTTGTCTTAAAGGAAGAGGACAAATCTATTACTGCTCCATCCCCTCATCCAGCTTGAACTTTTCAGCTTGTCCTAGGGGAATGAGATTATTTGTTACCTCATGAATAAAAATATTATGAGAATTTTTTTTCTCCTTCATATTCTGCCTTTCCTCCATATTTTTGAAAGGTTGGCTAATGCTTTTAAAATCCAAACAGGTAAATTGAGTTTCATTTATCGGTTTATAAATGCTGCCATCTAGTGAGGTAAGTTCACATCATTTCAGAACTGTCGTTTATAAACATTGCTAATAAACACTAATGGGTCTGAGTCACAAGAGCTGTCACAGTGTAATTTCTTCCAGCATTCTGATCAGAAAAGCCCCACTTTCACCTGCTAAGGGGTCATGTCCTGTTAAATGTTTCGAGCTTGGGTGTTGACAGACAGCTGGCTTGGAAGTTGAAAGCAGAAGGGATTTGCACATTGTGAGAGGAAATGACTCAAGGACCCAGCCCTGAGTTAGTGAACTAGAAGTTACACCTCAGTTTTGTTCAGTTTCCAACTGGCAGTTTCTTCGACAGAATCACATGTGCTCTTTTCCAACAGCCTCCACAAGGTACCGTGGTCTTTTGAGATACCAGGTCTGTTTTGATGATCTGTTAGTTTATCCTTCAATTGAATGTACTGCAGGCTCCTTACAACTATTTTCCTCTCTGTATTTCAGATAGAACAAGTCAGCCAGTTGGCTGTGTTTGTAGAAGCAGCACTAGATTACCATAAACAATCCACAGAAATCTTGGAGGATCTGCAGAGCAAGCTGCAAAACCGGTAAGACTGAACCCCTCAGAAAGTTCTGATCCTCTTTGGCAGCCGAGGTTCACAACTGTGGAAGGTCACTGAAGCAGGGGATCCTGTAGCACCAGCTCACAGATGCACATTTGCTGTGCTTTGTGCTGTGCTGAACTCCACTGCTTTAAACTACTGCCACCTGGCAGGTTTTTGCTGTGCTGGGAGACTTTAATGCAATGCAGGATCTGCCCAGGGAGCTCTGAGTGTATGCACAGTGTCTCACATCTGTGGAGGTTAATGAGGACAGCCTCCCTTTGTTTGGAAGTTTATTTCAACTTGCGTACCTGGAGTTGTGTTTTGGAGGCTTTGCTGAGGAGTTGGCCTCTTTTCATGGAGATTAAAGGTAGAACAACATTCTGCAGCACAGTGAGGAACCAGCCAGCTGGCTTGGAACACAGCTGTGCTGTAACACACGTGTGAAAGGCCCAGGTACTAAGAGAAGTTGAAAACGCTGCTGTCATTAATGTGTTCTTGGAGAACCAGAGACTTGAGTGTCACTGTAGCAGAGTCGAGATAACTGTTTGAGGCTTTCAGATCAGGGTGGACATGGTGGCTGTGAGCGTTGACATGAGGGTATCTGTGTCTGCAGACGCCCTGCACCATCCTAGCTGGAGGGGGCAGGGAGACAAGGAGTTCTCAGCTGGGCCACATGCACATACAGGAAGGGGTATTGAGGCAGTTGTGGTGGCCAAATGGTTGTTTCCCATTTTCTGTAATGAAAAGGCAACGTGTGAGGTGCAGTGCCTGGGCCTCTGTCCTGGCTGTGTTTCTGCATGTGCCATTTGCAGTTGAGCTTTCCAGAGAGCTCATTCCTGCAACCTGTGCTGAACTCAGTGGCAGCCATGGGTGCTCATCACTTCTCGAACTCAGACTGTTAAACTTTATGCCTCTGTCAGCAGGACCGAAGTATTAAATAAAATCCTTAAATAAAATGTTGCAATTCAAGTATTGCATGAGAATTGAGGAGCCTTTAGTAAAAACACACACTCCTCCTCAAAAACCAAACCAATCAACTGAAAAACCCATCTCCATAAAACCAAAAGAAGCCTAAACCCAAAACCAGTAGGAGGTTTTCTTACCCCACCTTTCAAACAGCAAAGCACTGAACCTGAGCTTAAGTTCTGTTAGCATTTCTTCCTTCAAGGTCAGTCTCTTGCCACTCTTCTCTCTGTTTACAGAATAAATGTAGCATCTAGTCGGCCTAAACGTGAATTTAAGCCAAAGCCTGTAATAACTACAACTCTGGAAATTGGTGATAATCAGCAGCACAATGGGATTGCCTATAGTTCTTCCATAAAATCATCAGGTAAGTCTGTCACCACAGAATTACTGTATCTGTAGATGTTTTGCCAGGGTGTTGCTTGAGGTATTCCTTGTACCATGAGAACAGTGATCCATGAGGCATCAGTATTCATGCATTTGACTCCAGTTTGTTCCCCAGATTTGGAAATGGAATTGTGAAAGTGTGTTCCTCTCAACAGCCTCTGACCCATCTGAAATTTAGGTGTGGCATTCTGCTTGGTCTTTTAGGTTCTCTGTATTGCCACTGAGGGTGGGAGGAGAGAGGGAGAGGCACTTGGAGAAAACAGTTCATTTCTTGCAAAGACAGATGCCTGTGGTGGGTGTGTTTGATCACTGTCTGGAGTATCTCCAGGTGCTAATTTTTCTCCATAGTCTGAGACCATAAATGATCAGTACAGGATGTTAAATATTAGCTATGTAAAATTCAGAGAGGTGATTCCCACCCTTACTGATTTTATTAACATTTTTTACTTTACTGTCCCCTAAATTATATGTGCATTAATGAACTGAAGTAGGTGTGGTGGTGTGGGCGTAGGATCCCTCCTCTGATTAGGCCCTGATTCCACAAAAAAAATCAACTGTTGAAAGTTGTGTGAATAGCAATAATTAGTAAGGTTACACTACTCATTAAAATAGCTTTTCTTCATCTCATGAATAAAATTATTTTGTCCTATCTCTTAATGACTACAATGCATGATGAGATAAGCCCACTTAAAAGACCAAACCAATAAAAAACACAAACAAACAAAAACCTCAAAACACAAAAGACAATAATATGCAAAGAAAAAACAATGAAAAAAGCCAAATTTTTCCATAAACATTTTTTGTAAAGAAAATAGAGGGAAAGTAGGAAGCCAAAGGTTCCCTTCTCTACTTGGCATGGTACCTAGCATCATTTTCTGAATGTTTTTCTATTTTTCTTCCTAACTCTCCATTTTCCTCTTCCCTCCAGTCTTGTTTCTTTTTAAAGGTTGTTGGGAGAGAAATGAGAGAACTAAAAGTGAAAGAATAAAGCTTGGAGCTGTAACTTCATGCTCCTTCTAATGTCTCTTTAATTTTCTTGCACTGTGCTACAAGAAGAAGCTGTTATACAATCCATACTGAAGGGGATTTGCAGCAGTTTGGCAGCATAAATCCACTCAGCAAGATCTGATTCCTTGATTTGTTTGAAGCTCCCCTTGCTGCCTGGATGCTAAGAGTAGTTTTTGTGTTGCTGTCAAATGTGGGATGGAGGGAGACAACCCCCTCTGCACATTCTCCCAGGTCATACCACTGGTTCCTAAGACATGTGATACAAGGACACTTTTCATCCAAAGCACTGGAGATGTTTGCAGTGATCAATAACTTCCTGGTTATTTTATGAAAGTAGCAAAACCATAGCAGCAACTTCATTAAAAATTCAGCATACAATTTCTAGGCCCCTGTCAATTACTGATCAAGTTATATAGCTTTTATTTTGTTCTGTTTTGTATGTGCAGTGGAGAAAGGAGTTTCAGATTCAGCATTTGTATATAAACTAGTGTGTCAAACCACATTACTGTGGTTTATCATTGCCACCAAGTAATTGATCCAAGATGTCCTTTAAGGCTAATCAGTCCTGCCTTTGGGAGAAAGACAGATGATGACTTCTCAGGGTTGCTTCCAGCCCACTTTGTTAAAGAAAAATTGCAGTTTTAATGAGCTGAAATTCTAAGATAAGGAAGGAGTGAGCCACTTCCATTCATTGGCTACATTCATGGACTGTTTGCATATCACTAAATGAGGGGTTGTCTCTCAGTGCTGTAAGAATGCAAAGGAAGTAAAAAAAAAGATGAAAGAGATGAAAAGGAGAAATGGGATATATGTAACAATTCTTGCCATTCTTAGTGTTGCTATGAAAGACCATGTATCACATTTTTTCTCCTGAAGAAAGTGTGAATGCTTACCTCCCCATCAGGTACAATCATCAGTGAAATCACTGTTTATTCTCTTCTCTTTTCCTCTTCCTACTCAAAAATTTTCCATATAGATTTCTGTGGAACTGCTGTGGGGTCAATATGCCCAGCTCATAAATGGGGAAACTTTTCTGTCCCTTTTTAAAATCAGGATCATGAAACAGATTAGATTTATGGTCTGTGATTTAGACATGTGAACCAGGCAGCTCTGAGCAAAACTGCTAAATGTCTTAAGGTCTCCCTGTGATGGTTGGATAGCGTTACAATCATCCTCTTTTCCTTTAGAAAATTGGCCTCTTCATCCTACACAAACAAATAATTTCATGCTTAATTTTACCTGTTTACACATTGACCCTCTCAAAATATAGATGTTTAATTTCTCTGATACTGTCACTCAAGGTAAATAGTATCTTGATGTTCAGAGAACCCATGGAGATTGCCAGGATAGTTCAGAGTAAGCCATGATACTTTCAGCACAACTGCTACATTACAGACCTGAGCACGGAACTGACTTTTCCTGTGTTTCACAACAGTTTTTCAAGTTAAGTATCAGCTTCTTGGGGCAGAAATCTTACTTTCCTTTGTATGGTCTCTAACACGTGAGGATTATTTACTACTAATGACTCGCACGCATTTGCAGGGCTAGATTCACATAAACCTAATTTTTATGTTGTGATTTATTTGGCTGCTTTGAGTAAGCACAGATTTAAAAAAATCTTTATTTTAGTTCTAATTCGTTGTTATCCTCATTAATCAGCTGCAGCTGTGAGCATCATCTGGCTCATTTTAGAACTCTGTAATTGCTGTATTACATCATGCCTTTCACCCGTTTTGTTTGTCAGGTTTGACTCTGATATGAAGTAAATGGATCTGGTTGCCACGTGCTGGAATTTAACATAAGCATCTAAGTGTTTACTCACTTCAGCTACAAGGGAGGCTGGGATTAATTATGTTAGTAAGCTTCCAGTTTGCAATTATTAAAGCACAGTCTTGCTATCTTATGTATACAACATGGTATAGAGGACAGAGTAGATGCAGGTACAGACAGTAACTCCCTTTGGGGAAAACAAGCAAGCAAAAAAACAGTCTGTCATTAAATGGCATTCTGGCTTCATCCTGTAACACTCCAGAAATCACAGACAGTTTCTTGCTTAACCTGGTTTTTGCTGTACAGGCCTGAGTGGTCTGAAAGGTAATGACAATTCTTTTTTGAATGTGACAGGAAAGTGTCACTGTTTTAACCCCGCAACTAGAGAAATAAAGGAGATGTGTTTGGAGTTGCAAATCAACGTAAGTCCTGTCTGCAGAAATACAAGAGTGCAATTTCTTTAGCTGAAACCTCTGCAACGTATGTGCAAGTATTTAACAGGCAGCAAAAGGCTGGAGTGGTGCCAGCAGTTGTGTGATGTTAACCAGTGTGTGTTGCAGACTGTCAGGCAGCGCTGCCCCCGTTACCTTTGTCAGGGAAGCTTTGTCTCATTGGATTATACAGTAGCAGCAGCTGCCTGACTCTAGTGAAGACTTTGACTGATCCTACAGCCTGGAGTGAAACCGGTTGTGCTGGCTGCGACCATTATATGAAAATCTTTCCAGGCTGCCAGACATCTTTTCAGTTCTTTGGAGCTTAAAATGAACCAAATGCGATCCATCTCATATCAGGTACCTTACCGTCAGAAAGTAACTGGCCTGCAATAATAAATTAGCCCCATTGGAGCAGCTGGTGAAAGCGAGGAACTCTGTCAGTTATTCTGAGTGCTGCCTTCTGCTGTTGACAGTTCCAGAGAGCTGGTACCAGTTCTACCTTGGCAAAGGCTGAAAATAACTCAGCTATTTTTAACACAATCAGTCCTCTTTTGGTTTTAAACACAGTCCATTTTTGTTGGGCAACTGACTCATCTCTTTTTCTGCTTGGACTGTTTCAGCAAAAATAGGAGAACCAGGCTTTCCCCTGGACCAGTGTATTAAACCAGCCCTAATTTAGTTGTTCCTGTAAAACTACCCTGAGCCTTCCACAGGCAGAGGACAAGTCTGGCACTGTGACAGTGCTGCTCTGGGGAGGTTTGCCGAGCAGGATCTCTGCTGGCAATTCTCTCCCATTGTTATAAATAAAAGCTCCCTTCTGTTGCTATAAAGCATAAAACATACCTGCAAAATAGAAAATTAATTCCTACTTCCCAGTTTTATAACACCAGATATTGCCCCAATTGTATTATTGTCAATTAAAAAGATGCTTTCACCTGTCTGTTCTCACTGACTGATCACCAGAATAGTTCTCAGCCGGTTTCCTTAAGAGAACATCTGCTACTTCCTTTATCTAGAAAATGTCTGAAAAGTTTCTTTGTAATAGTTTTCCATGCATTACCATGATTAACAGATTAAAATGCATTTTTGCCATCTTAGCTTTTATATCTCTGTTGCATTACTAAGTTGTATGCAGATTTACCCAGTAAAAAATGATTCCTCAAGGGGATTGCATGATTAACTCTCTCCTGAGAGAGTCCAGCTGGGAGAGAGTCCAGACTGGAATACCGGAAAATTGTTGCCATGTTCCAAATAAGACAACCTGAACAACCTAACATTTAAGAGGTTTAACTCCTTAATGCAAGTCCTAGTGTTCTAGAGGTGTAATGCTCCCAGGTGTTGCACTGCTGTTTACCTGGCAGCACCATGAAATCTTTTCTCCTATTTTTCATTTATAAATGTATCTCAAATTACCAGACTTTCACTTGGATATACTAATATGTTTTTAAAAAATACGTTATGGCTGAACTTCAGTTGAACCTCTGGCTATCCTTGGCCATGGAGCTAAGCTTTACAGAGCTAAGCTTTACAATTTGAATGTTAGATTTTTACTAGAATAATAAAATTAATTTATTACATATGTATCTTTACCACAAATCCAAGACAATTAACAGCCCTTCATGAGCGTATCTTTATAAAAGGTAACTGCATTTAGAAGGTTAACTTCTTTTGCTAATGGTGGTTCTGTTTTATACTTTATATTGTAGAATATACTGTATATTATACTTTATATTTAGTTCTTTTCCTGTAAATAGATGTACTTACTATACATTTGCATATAGTACCACTAATATTTTAAAATAGTGATTTAGATGAAGATCTTTATAGCAGGGCAAACACTGCAAACCACAAGAACAGCCAGATCCCGTATTGGAAAACTGTTTTCATCCCTAAAATAGTTTGACAGGCACCACTGTTCCCAGCATAGCCTTTGCTGTAGTTCAGAGGGATGTGCACAACAAAGGATTTGAGCACATGAACTCGGGGAGCAGTAGCCCAGAACTGCCTGTCACTGCTCGGGAGAGGGGAGGGTGGAAGCCTTGCTCCTGCAAAGGCACAAGGAGGGTGAAAATCCAGGTGGCTGCCTCCCGGCTGCAGGGTGTGCAGGGAGGAGGGACTCAGAGCCCCTGCCCTCTGGTGGTATCCACACAGGATCACTGGGCTGCACTGCAATTTGTTTAAATGAGTCCGTGTCATTTCCCCTGTTGACTGTTCTACTTCCTCAGCTCGTGCCCTTCCGATCCCTCTGTGGCAGCTGCTCCAGAGACCACACTGGTTTTGACAACTGATTACTCAAACCTTCAGCTGGAGATAAACATCCTTTTCAAAGGGAAGGCAGCTAGGAATGAAAATGGAGTAGCATCTGTACTTAAGGGAGGATCAGAATGATGCTTTAAACTTACTATCACCAGTCTTGTATCTTATATGCAGAAGCACCAGATGTTAGTGGGTAAAAGCAATGGAAAAACCATCAACAGGACACCAGGGCTACATTTTTGACCCGTTGCTTCATGCTTAGTGACTGGTGGGATGCTGTGAAGCTTGATTAATACAGTTGTTTTTTCTGTCACTGGGGCAGGTTCTTCAGTGCACATGGATCAGCCTTGCTGCCAAGCTCTCTACGACTTCGAGCCAGAAAATGAAGGCGAGCTTGGGTTTAAGGAAGGGGACATCATAACTCTGACCAATCAGATTGATGAGAATTGGTATGAGGGGATGTTAAATGGAGAGTCTGGCTTCTTCCCCATTAATTATGTTGAAGTGATAGTTCCCTTGCCTCAGTGATTGTGTCATTTGAGCTGTGAACATGATTTCATGACTGAAATGGATTCACAAATGTTCTGTCAGTGTGGCATTCTGTGAAAGCCTTGCTATTTGACTGACTTACTGACTTTTGTATGCGTCTTTTTAAAATGTATTTATTTTATATTCAAAAAAATTTCACCTTCCCTGATTTGTCAACCTGCAAAAAAACCCTTACCTAGTTTTTTTGCTTTGTGCCTTGAAGATCACTGTATGAAGTGTTTACTGGTAGCTCACTGTTGCTCCAAAAATGCATTTACTCGCTATTATTGTATGTGGATTTTTTTTTAACCTTTGGCTGCAATGATTTTACTATTGAAAACCATTTTTAAAAATACTGTTAGTGAAGCTAACTGTAACCAGTTCCTAAGTTACTCATGCATTGAGCTCTTTTCATCTATCACACTGTAATTTATTGTGAACAAGTTAATAGATCTTTCACATTGTATGTTGACAAAAGGCAAAGTGGTTGTTGTCAATATGATGATGATGTTGTACTAAGTACAAGTTCTCAGCATTGAAAATTGCTATAATTTACTGACCAAACTGAATAAATATTTCTGTGGGATAAGAAGAGTGGCTGCTGCTTCTATACCTATAGTTCTGGCACTTGTTTTTGAACTGGAGGTCACTTTTGCTGAATATATGAGCTTTCAGTGACAAAACAATGCTACATTAAAAATGCATGAATAAAGACAAAGTATTAGTTTTATAACACCTCAGGCACTGAATTCTAATCATCTTGCCCCCTCTCTCTACTGATTGTTTAGCATTTATAATGTCTTTTTTTTTTTTCCTAGGAGGAGGATGAGAGACAAATTCCTTGGAACTAAGTACAAACTGATTCTAGTTCCACAGGGGTTATATAGAATACCAGTGAGAGAAATAGGTATCCCTGGTGCCTACTGCAAACAAATGAAAAGTCAATACACTTCTACTTTTTATGTTTAGTTGAAAGGGACGGAAAGGAGGAAAAAGAGAAAATGAGGATACAGGATAACTAAAAATACGCTAGAAAAAGCCTCAAAATTAAGGACAAATTCAGGCCTTATCCAACTGAAGGTGCATGTTTAGTGATGAAGTAGTGACCAAATCAAGTCAGCAGCCCCAGAGGAAGATGTGATCTTTGCCTGTTGCTCTCCATAGAAGATAAATTGATGAGAACTGAATTCTTCATGGGCAAACTGTCTTGAATCCATCTTCAGAGTTTCAAGCTAGAGCTGGTTCTGTAGTCCAGTTGAAACAGCACCCCTTGAGAGGAAAGAATTTCATGTATATAACAGGTGCAGTCCCTTTTCCTTTTAGGAAGCATAAATAGTCCCCACACAGCTCTCAGACTTTCTGGTTTCTCTCACCTCTGGCCTAGACTTGCACAATGGTCACAAAAGAAGAGGAGGGTTCTCTTTGCTGGAGCCTGCTCCTTCAGGGACATCATCTCCAAATTCACGCTTGCTCATGAAAAGAATAAAATTCATCCAGCTCTTTTCCAAAGTCATGGGCACAGACCCAGTAGTTACTAGAGCAACAATATGGAAAGAAAAGTATCCTGGCCTGGTTCTTGAATGAAAGCAGATATGAAGTTCTAAATACAAAACGCTTGAGACAACTTACACAGGTTCAAGTATTTGGGATTCACAGCTGCTTTTGCTTTTCCCCCATTATAAGAGGGACCTCACCTGCCATACCTTCCAGTACATGCAAGAAATGAGGAATTGAAATCTCCCTTTTACCTCAACAGAATTCTCTAAAGGGAAGAATTATATATGCACATGAACAGACATATATATATAAAGATTTGAATTCTCAATACACTTTTCAGTAGGCAGCTGAAGATTCCTCTTAAGGTGATAGCAGGCCAGCTTTATTTGAAATGAGTGATTAATGGAAACAGGAGAGCAGAGTACAGGTCTGAAGGTTTCCTCACTCCACAGTCCCTAAACTTACCAGTTTTAGTACTTGGAAGTATTTTGAACCACTCAACTGAAATCAATGAATAAACAGACCTTTATTATTTAATTTGCAAATAATCAAATCCAAGACTTATATACATGACTTTTATATCCAAGACTTTTATATACATGAAAAATATCTTTAATCGTTAAAAAAGTTTTAAGAAATCAAGACAAATACAGCAATGTCATAGCAGCAGCTATTTCTATGGTTTCAGGTGGAACAGAATTTGGATCTGCTACAGTTGCAAGTATTAAACCAGCATCTACTCTTGATGTCTTGAAACTGGAACTTTCAAATAATGTAAAAGCTTAAGTTAGCATAAGCACCTTAACATCCTAAACACCAAGGTCTTGAGTTTGGAACCGAGTACTTTGGCAAGATAAAAGACAGTCAAAACACTATTCCAGCATCTAGACAAATCTGCAGGCTCAGCTTCTCCCCTCTTGCTCTAAAGGGGAAGTGTACTTCCAGTGGCTCATCCAGGCCCTTCCTTTCCCCCCTCAGGGCCAGCTGGTAAGTTCAGTGAAGAGAGGCAGAGAGAGTGACTGCAGTGCCCCCACATGCTGAGGGCCTGCTTCTGAGGGTTACAGGACAGGCTTTTCCTGCACCCAGAGCTATCAGTGATAGCACACTGGCCAATAGTTAAGTATTCCCCCAGCTGGCCCACTGGACATAGCCCCAGTGCTGCAAACTGCAGGGATTCAGTACATAAGCACTCTTAAGAGCAGCTGTTTCAATGCACCTTTCACTACAGTTGGTACTTTGTGGTTTCGTGTTTTAGTACTTTTGTCTTTCTAGCCCCTTAGAAAGCTGTTGTTGGGACTATTCAAACAGTGCCAACAGCACTAGTCACAGTTCCTGCCCTGTTGGAATGAGATGCTTTTTCACATTTACAGGATACATTTGTCCAAGTTAAGGTTGGCACAGCTATGCTGTAGTATTCTGTATCAAGGAATATACGATACTGAAACTGGGGGATTTCCAGGAGCTAGAATATATGAAACAGGACATATATATTACCAGGCACAAATATTTTTTACAACTTGCTTTAAATTTTAAAGTGTTTCACTCCATCAAGTGCTCTAGACCAGTTTTCATATATTTCTGCATCAGCAGGAAACATTTCAGACTCTCATCCCTCTTCAGGACAATGTTTTAACTTCAGACTTTGCTCAAGGGGCAAGCCAGGGTGTGATCTGTCCTATTTCCCACTCAGGCCTAAAAGAGAAATTACCTTTGGAGAAACACCGTATCAGAATATTGAGGCAGCCTCATGTTCATTGTCAAGTATTTAACATCCTTCTAGAGCACATGTTTAGAAGCTTTGTAAACTGTGTACCCTCCTCTGTTTCAGCAGGTCATGGAAACCAGATCCCTGTGTAAAAGTAGAAGTAACTTCACATGGAGCTTGCATTCTACTGCTCTTTGTAACAGTGAATCCAAGGACAGGGTCCAGTAGCAGAAGGTAGGAAATTCCATCATCTTACAAAGACATCAGGTGTGATGTGAATTCCAAGTTCCAGATATTGCAGAAGATACCAAAACATGTACAGTCTATGTCACCTGGGACTCAGATGTTTTCAGATGATCATCTCTTTGTCCACATTACATGAGAGAACAGCTAGGATCCTCATTTTGCTGCAGAAAGAAAACATGAAGACATTAGCCTAATTCACATGTGTACAAACTTGTTATTTCTTGCTGGTTACCTGCTTGATCCTCATATAGACATGTAGGGGTTTTAGTGTTCTGTAGATTTAGTTACTTTACAAAGCAGATTTTCAAGCGAGGCAGTACATGAACTGTACTAGATGGATTGTGGGTGGGGAGAAAGACTACAAACTTGTAAGAATTTGAGGCCACACAATACATGAGCCTGTGCCTTCCTTAATGAAAGGCTGTCAAGCTCACTACCTCAGTTCCCAAGCATCAGAAGTTCACTGACATGCAGATTCATGCTGCCCTGGTTAGGATGGTAAAAGCAGAAGCAAAAAGTATGGAAACCTTGCCTTTTTTTTAAAGCAACAGCATGCATTCTTCCCATCATTTTAATGCATGCAAGAATTTAACTATTGTTTACTAAGCTGCCACTCCAGTACTACCAATGCAGCAGAAGCACATAGTACTAATGTCAAAAGTTTAAACAGGAATTTAGCAGACAGGAAAGACATTAACATTTGATTGGAAGTGTTAGAATTGATTCTTACCATAAATGTCACAACTGTATTGTAAAGTTGCTGATAAAACAGATTAGAGGTGTAAGGAAAAAAGTTACTTTTGCTTTCTATCATTGAATACCAAACAAGCTATAGCAGTGAACTCAAAAGAACCCACCTTTTAAAATAAAAAGGAGCCACCCTGGAGGAGAGGCCCTGCTCTTAATATTAAAAGAAGCTTGTTTTATTAAGTCTCTTCATGAGCCTAAAGCTTCCTTCAACCATTTTGGTGTGTTCTGCACATTAAGAGCCTAAAGGGCAGAGCAGCATTATAGAACCTCTCTCAATAGCCTCATTAACAGGGTATCGCATCTTCAGTGAGGGACTGAAAATATTACAAGAATGTGCATGCGAAGTCAGGAGACTGATAAACATCCTTTAAGCCACATGGTATTGTAGTAACATTTATCCAGATTTTCTGTTTGAAAGGACAAGAAAAAAAAAAAGCAGCAGGCAGTAACTGCTTCTTCTTGGGTACATTTTCTTCAGAAAGACAGTACAAAGGTATTTTTGAGTTAGTTTTAAGACATATATTATGAAAATATTCAGGACATGGTGGTGGGAACTTTAAGACTTGGTGCAATAAGATGCAAATCCTCCTTTTAACTGTGTAGGATCAGTTTTAGGAAGAGCTGTGGTAGCTTAACATGCGTCAGCAGGAGGAAGTTTTTAGCTGGGCACAACCCTGCACTTCAGGCCTTGAAAATTGTACTAGCAAAGAGGACACGGTGCTATTTCAGGTCAAGACAAACCAGTTTGGGTCAAGAACAGGTATAATTGTTCAGTTATAACCAATTTGAAGCTCTCACATTAGTTGTTTTAGACACCTTCAGCAATTAAAGACAGCTGACTACTAATATATCCAAGTGCAGTAGGAGCATCCAACATGTTTCAGTGCAGACTTGTAATATGGTTAGTCAAGAGCCATTTGAAGGGGCTGCGGAATCTTGCACAGGGCATTACAACACGTAAGTGTGTAGCCAGGGTTTGTAAGTATATTCAACTTAAAATCACACTGAAGTTATCTTAAGAGCAAGTCAGGGACACTGGACTGTCAGATAGGTCACTCTGTCCCACAAAAATAGTGTTTGCATTCTGTTCGTGGGATAACAGCTTCTAAGTATTAACTTAGATATTTAGATGAAACACAGATATTTAGATGAAACAGACATTAAAAGGTTGTACGTTTCAGTGTGTCAGTAATAAGATATCAAATAATTAATGCTACTATTTGAGCATAATCAGCCAGAGAATAAGCAAAACTTCAACTGCATTTCTGATGCAAAGCCATGCAAGCTACATCCTATATGGGACAAGAGGCTGCAGCACCACTAATGAAGCAAGTTTTCTATGAGATGACAAGCATGATTCTCACCATCTCACCTGCTTAAGGATGCTCACAGGAACCACTATCATGAAACCAAACAACATTTCTTTTTTCTTCTTCTTTTGGTCTGACATCAAGAAAAACATTAATAGTTGAAGGATATGAATAGTACTTGAAGAAATACTTTGATTTAGTATGGAATAGAAGTGGCCCATTGAATGATTCTGCTGATGGCATGCATTTAAACTTCAGGCAGCTTACCTGAGATGCAAACTCCATTTCACTTCCAGTTATTTCTTCATAATCATCATCTTGCTCACTGCTTTCTTCTCCTCTGGGTACAAACACTATCTTCCTCTCTGCAAGTTCCTAGAATACAATTGAATTGCCACCAAGGATCCTCACAGATTAAGCACAAACAAATTCAGTATTAGGACAGTAGAAGCTATTTACTATTTCACTTACCTCACCATCATCTGTGATAAGTGTAACATTAATACTATCCCCAGTTCCCCAAGACCTCTGAGACTTCCAGACCAGATCACTGGGACCTGGGCTTACACCAGAAGCTGCACCCCAGATCTGCAACAGATTGAGATTGAGCTGCTGAAGAATCATTGTAGCTGGAGTAGGATTCAGTCTAATACACATAACTATCAAGTATTGCAATACCCAAGATGTCCAGTAACAGAAACTGAACCACTGCGATCCCTGGCAAGTTAGTTCTTTTCAGGAATACCAAGAACGATAGTAAAGTTTTTTCTAACTGAAAACTGTAGAACACTTAGTGCAGAAAAGGCTGTTAACAGCTTCTACCTGATGCAGAGGTAGCCCTGCTTGGCATGCATAACACACGAGTCACAGACATGCTCAGGGCAGCAATTTGTGTGTACAAGAGCCTCTCCTGGTCACTCACAGATCTCTTGAGCAAGCTCCTACACAGTTTGGAGTAGCTAGTGTAGAGTCTGGCTCTTTATCGCTATCTAAATGTACTTAAGAGTATGATTTTAGTGCTAATGTTTAGCTTAGTACAACGCTATACTTAGGGAACCCTAAGAATAAACTACAATACAACGACTCTGTTCACAATTATAGCACATTCCAATCTAGGATGATCCAGGTTCCATCCAAGCTTTAAAGAAAATTTAACTGGCATTTCAGATCAAGTTGCTGCCAGGATTTTCCCCCCTATCCCTCACCACATAGAATAAGAACTTTAGTCCTTCAGGCACTTGCAGTATCAGTTTAGTTTTCCGTATTACAGGAATCTCTGTTGACATCTAACACAGGAACAGAGCTCTGAGAAAGTCTGACAAAACCACTACCTACTGTAACTACTTGGCCTGCCTGGAGTGTGAACTGCGAAGGAAACTTGTAAGTGACATCAGACACACTTCCAATATGTCGTCTCAGCACCCATCCATGGAGTGGTTGATCCTGTGGGACAAGAAACTTCACTCAGCATTGCAGATCTACACCATGTGATACAAATGCAAGGTTCTTTCCAGACTCATGGGTCAGTTTTAATCCTATTCCTGTAGCATACAAGAATGCTTCCTCAAAATTGGTCACAGTCAAGTTTCCATTAAAGCCTCCCTGTTTTCTCCTTGTATTTTAGGATTCTCCTTAGTCCCGTAAGTTAAGCCACATCTGTTCTTGCCTTCCATTGAAGGAGGGTCATGATGCTCTTTACCAGAGAGATTCTGATAAATGAAGTTTATCACAACTTCAGAAGTTTATGAGAACTGTGCCCACCTACCCAACTTGAGCCATGTATGTAAAATACATAGTGGCCTGTGAAGTTTTAAGGCATCTCAGGCTGAAGAGGCTAGATTACAAGCCACATGTTTTGAAGCCCTGATGATTAATTCTAATAGTTCTGGCTTTGCAAACTGAACTAGTCAAAGAACTACCTAATTGGTCAGATGAATGCTCCACATGGATTACATATCTCTATTCAATCTTTTAGCTGTTAAGTATTTTTAAGCAATAAGAGGCTTTCATGATCCAATTTACTAAGCACCCTGTTTAGTTCATCAAGGATAAGTAGTACTTCTGATAGTGCTAGCCTGAATCTGATGACAAACAGCTGAAGGTGTTAGAGTTCTGCATAACAGAACCCATTGCACCTCCCCGCAAAAGCATGCCCCAGACAGCCCTGTGAACAGAACACCCACAGTACCGAAGAAGTCCGTCTCTAGTCTGTCACCAAGCTTACAAATCATTCACAGTCATACTTTGCAATGAAGGCCATGAAAGCAAAAGTACCTCGTTAGAGTTGTTTTTAAGCCTGACAAATTTCCCATCTGCATCGATCTCTTCAATGGACACATTTCCAGAAGCTGAGGCATGCTGAATAGTCTTAAATGCAGCACCACACTCTCTCTTTTTGGATTCTTTCACTTTCCTTTTCTTCCCATGCAGAATCCTCCGCCCTCTACTTGTTGTTGGAGTTACCACGCTGCGTGAAGATGGACTGGGTGACAGTCTTAGCCTAGAGGAGAGTCAGATAACATTCACTTGACTTTCTGACATGCTTGATTTCTTCTCAATCCTATCCTCCCACTATAACCAAGCCTAACAGCTTCTTCTATCCAACCTTTCCATGAGGTCTTGAATATAAGATTTTATTTCTATTGGCAAGAGTAGCTAAGGCTTGTTAAGTCTGGAAGACAGCCCCAGCTCTGAAGTCCAGAGCAAGCTTATATTGATAAGAAAAGATTCCCAACTGCAGTAAGAATTCCTTTAAAGTCTCTACAGACACAATCTTCAGTGAAAGTGATTTTAAGTTTTTGACCCTTCTTAGCATATATTGAGAGTTCATGTTCTCACCAGGCAAGTGAGATACCATGTCTGGATAGATGGGAGTTGATACAGTTTCTCAGTTTCATTCATGGAACTGGAGCACTGTCTTTGATATATCTTTAAGATGGAGCACAAAACTTTGAGAAAGTAGAGGAATGTCTAATGGACCTGTGAATTTTATCAGTTGGGTTTATCAAGCTGCTTCATCTTACTACACCATCTGTTAGATGTGGGATATAAATACCACCTACAGATGATTATTCTTCATTAACTAAGTTACTGCACTAATAACATACTTAATGTTTGTGTCTTGTCTCTTCCACATTCCGAAGGCAGACAATTAGTGTAGATGTCTTGAATGAAGCAAGTCCTCATATGAAGATCTTATCATAGCCTACCTCTGTTCCTCTCCTTCCAGCATCTTTCTGTAGGCATTTATTTCCAAATCTAGAGCCAGTTTCACATCTAAGAGATGCTCATATTCTTCCAGCTGTTCTTGTGCCTGCCTCTGAGCTCGTGCCATTTCTTCCTCCTTTTCAGCCATATGCCTCCGATGGAGATCACGATCATAATCCAGCAAGTCCTGTAGCTCCTTTATTCTGCTCTCCAAAGCAACATTCTAAAATGAACAGAACGGAAAAAAAACCCCACAACTAAGGATTAGAGGGAAGAGGCGAATATTTTCAATTGAATAACTAAATTAAAATAATTCTAAGGCTATACAAATAAAGACAGCACCTTGCTTTGATACTGATTAACTTGAGATACCAGAGTATCAATTCTCTTCTTTGTTTCCAGCAGCTCCTCCCGAGCAGCACTGGCAGACTCACTATTTCTTCTTGCAGTTAGCTGGGCATTCTCCATCTGCAGATAAGGCACTGTTAGTAATGAGTTGCACATTACCATATATTTTAAATAAGGAAGGAAACTCAAGTAATTTTCACTTGTTAGATCTAAAAATAGTTATGTTTTACTTAAGTGTGCAGATACAAATGAAGTCCAGCCCAAAGTTTTTCATTGCTTTCCAAGGAGGTTTACACAAGTTTGACATTTATGTCAGAAAAAGTCAGCAATAATCAGGTAGTGAAAATGGCTGGATTCGGATTTTTCAGTTAGAGATGCATGAGGTCTTTGTATAGATATTAAGTAAATTAATTCTCCAGAAGAACAATGCAGAATATATTTAGAAGCTGCTTGCCAGAGCATAGGGCTGCAGGACGCTGGGAGTGCATATCAAACTATTATTGCTCTTCCCCAAAAGGTCTGTTACTAAAGAGTTCCTGCATCATTATAAGCAGCATTGAATTGCTCTACAAATAGCTCAATCTTGAGATTTTCCAAGAAAGGATAAAGTGCTCCTACAAGAAGCACTCAATTTCCAGCCAAAACAGAAACAGAAGCATCCAAAGGAATTCACTGAATCAGCACGTAAGTTAGAGCACAGAAAAAGTTAGGCTTTATGCAAGACTGAAATCGCTTAATAAAAACATAACACTCCTTGGTCCCAAATTTGTCAGAAGTCTCAAATATAATCAGCTATTCTTAATCACTTTGCAAACAGACAGTACTTATGCTTGAACCAGTTTTGTTTGGGACCAAAAGTTTGCAGAAATACTACTGCCTATTCAACACTGCTTTGAAATTCCATAACTTACATCAAGAAGCTCCACACGGTGAATGCAAGGGATCCATTGGATAAGCTATTTATGCTAGCATGACTAATTGTGTCAAGGGGCAGAGAACTTCAGCTTTGTTTTACTGTTATCTTTTATGAACTCACCTTCGCACTGAATGTTCGCTCCAGCTCCTCTTTGTATCCTTGAATCTGTTCTTCATGTTGCCTTCTGATCCCCTGCAGAGCTTCTGAGAGCTTACTCTCAAATTCTCTCTGACGGCCAGATTCTACTTCTGCTACCCTGCTCTCATGGATTCTTTTTGTCTCCTTGAGCTTCTGGAAGGAGAAGAAATTTCGCAGAGAATAAACAAGCCAGTACAGTTTGAGACTCCAAGTGTACCAGCTTCACGAGTCCTTCACTACTGAAGCAGATTTATCACTGAGTACAACACAGTAATTCCTCCTCATTCATACCTTAGATGTTCATCCATGAGGTCTGGCATGCCCACCTTGCTGGCTGCCTCACTATTGTTTTGCCATCTCACTGCCAACATTGCTCAAACTAATAAAAGTAGTAATTCATATTTAATTGCAAGACTTAATTCTTTACACTAGATAGATTCTGGGTTTTTTACTTTGAACACCTGCAGATACACTTCAGCTTCTTTAAGCACTGTTAGTTCACCTATTCTTGTTTTACTCAAAAAGTCATAGCAGTTGGTTACAGAAATTAGAATTCTATCACTTAAACCACACACTTCAAGATCCCTACCAGCAAGAAGGAAGCTGGTTTACATTCACATGTTTTTTAGTTCTATGTACTGACTTCTCTCACAAAGGTTACCAGATACCTTTAAGAAGTGTTAAGGAAGTTGGGAACACAAGCTGCTTATTAAAGCAGATTTAATTTCTTCGATTATTTCAGGCTTCAAGCAAACATCTGGAATAATTTAACAGTAACTGTAATACATGCACTTTCACTTACACAAAATAGTATATTGGGACTGTAGTTCAGAAGAGCAGCCTGAGAAAATTCTCTCCTATTCCAGATATCTATTGGTACTATCTCAGTTAACATGAGGTTGTGTACTTTGTTGAAGTCTTCCTAGTTAGGTGGATTCTATTAGCTGATGGGCTGCCATAGGTTGGCTCAGCTAGCTACCTTTTTAAGCATTAAGCCCATCGTAACCTTACTTTTAAATGCATCCATGGACATCTAAAAAAAGTGCTGGTTAATAAGCTAAAACATACATCTTCATGAAGGCGCTTCTGGAACGTCATTTCTTCCTGCAAAGTTTTCATATTATTTTCTAGGTCCACCCTCCTCAACATTTCACTGTGGAGATGCTTTGTAGTATCTTCCAGTGACAGATTCAGCTAGAAAGGACAGACAACAGGGTTACCAAAATTAAGAGGTAATGTTTTCAAATTAAGGCAGCCGATTTGTTACAGATCATTCAACTTCACTCCCACAGCAACCAAAACACGCTGTTTGAGTGAGGTGGGTTATTCTGTTTAAGTTCTTATTTCAGTGTGATCCAGAATATTAGCAACAGATAGAATGCTATTTAATTTTTATGTAGACCAGATTTCCCACAAGGCAAATACAGAGCAGCCCTTAATGCCACCAGTTAAGTTTGACTCCTCAAAGTAGGCTTCTGATCATCCACATACATTCCTCCCCTTTTACAACAGCAAATATTCAGAACTTCCTAATGCACGATACAAATTCTTTGACACTTAATGAGTAAAATCCTCCAGATATAGCCTAACTACATTGACACACTATTATACACTTCCAGTGATGGAGTATGTTGCTTTAATAATACAATGTTGTTTGTTCTGTTGGATTTTCATCCTTACAAATTTGAAATGAGCTTATTCAATGAACACATAAAAGCATGAAGATAGAAAAGCTATGCTCTTAGAAGTGCATTGATAGAGTAGCAAATTGAGCAGAGTTCATTTTAGTAGCACAAAAGCCTGCCAAAAAACGTAGTCAGAACTTATTCTACCTAGATTTTAAGCATAGGGAAGCAAAGTCCCTCAAGTGCTCCCTCCCTTGACACGTTACAGAACTCTACAGGGATTATAGCAGTACTACAAATTTCAACTTGTTTTGACCTTAGAACAAGAGACATTACATACTGTGGTGGTAGAAATAAAGGTACATGCAACAGGTGGAAATTTTAAGGAAGCAACTATCAGTAGAAATTGCTTTCAGCAAGATTGTGGAAATCTTGTTGCCTAGTTAATACGCTTTCCCTGCTTTTAGATATCAATAACTAATTGCAGAAAAACAAGCAAAAACTGCAGGAATAGAAGTAAAGTTTAAATTCCAAGAGCAAGTCTTACCGTGAGTACTTCATCCTTTAATTCACGGAGCTCATTCTCCAAAGTGCGGTTCTCGCTCAGGGCTGTTGCTAAGTCAGCTTCCTTCGCGATCAGCTGGGCATCGAGGTCTCGCATTCGAGCCTGGGCCAGGTTTAAATCACTTTCTTTTTTGGAGTTCCTGCAAGAGAAAGTTTTATACTTGTCAGTTGCAGCTGGTGAGGGAGGGTTTGTTTTCACTGTGTTTCAGGGTGTTTGCCGTCAGAGGGGTCTGTGGTGAAAGAGAGGAGAGGTTAATCGCGCTCACGGTGGGAGCGCAGGGTGAGCTGTAAAACAAACCGGACAGGCCCCTCGGACAAGCATCATTTGTTTAACCAGAAAGATTCCTGACCCATTTTCCAGCTCGTTCTGTGCGAATCCTATGCGGAAGGCAGCTATTTTCCACGGCATTCCCAACGCGAAAGGGAAGGGACAGCACAGGCCCCCGGCTCCACAGCGAGGGACGGTCACACTCGGGGACGGAGCCTTCACGGACAGCCCCCCGGGCAGGCGCCTCATGGCGCCGGGGACACCCGCAGCGGCTGAGGCGGCCGGGCCGGGGGTGCCGGTCACACACGGGGCGAAGCGCCCCCTCCTCCGCGGGCTGTGGCTGCCGGGGGTGCCGCTCCTCCTCCCCGCAGCACAGAGGGAGCTTTGTCCCCCGGAGGCCACCGGCCAGCCCTGGGAGCTGCCCCGCTGGAGCTTGGCCTCCCGCGGCCCCTCAGCGAGGCCCGACAGCCGCCCTCCCTCACAGCCCCCCGCCAGGGACTGCCCTCCCTCGGGAAGGGACACTCACTCCCCCTTCCACAGTGGAGATGCAGGGGAAGAGAAGCTTTGCCTTGGGAAGAGGCATCTCCAGACCAACGCCTAGGCACTGCACCTCGGGTACCACCTGCACAGCCCACAAGGTTATGTTGCCAGTTTTACTTGGCACTATGGCAGAGAAGTGCTGGGCCCACAGCGAGTTCCTGTCAAAGAACACAGCGATAACTTCCCACGCTACTACAACTTTTAACATCCTTTGCAGTTGCCCTGCGTGCTATCCAGAGTCTTGAGTTCCTGCTCAAAACTCAGACTTGAGCTAGCAAAGAGTAAAGGCCTCAATTTGTTTTGGCAAAATCCCTTCTGCCAAGTGGCAAAGTTGTGTTAGTTCATACAATGAGTTTTCCAGTGGATAACAGAGCAGAGTTGGAGAGAGTCCAAAGCAATTCTGCAGGATTGATCAGCTCTAGAAAGCCTGGACTGCAAGGAAAGATTGGAAAAAACTCAGGGTTGTTTAGTCTAGAGAACAGAAAAGTGACAGGAGACAGAATAGGCTTTACATACATGAAGGGGATCTGTTTTCCATGTCTGTTGTAGAACAGACAGGAAGCTGCAGGCTTAAATTGCAGAGAGGAATATTCGGGTTAGATGTTAGGGAGAGGAAACTAACCGTAGTTCAACACGGAAACACACTGGGGGGCATATTCTGGAATCTCCATCATCTGGAATTTAAAATAAGGGTTACACAAAATCTGCTAGAAGGGATGAAGGTATGGCTGCTTCCAACACAGGCCTGGGGCACGTGGCTACATCAGGTTCTTGTTCAAGGCCTTTTCTAGCCCTGCTCTACAGAGAGCTTTTTTGACTGTGCTTTGCTAGCAGAGGTTATTTAGTCTTTACTCAGACTCTAGGAGGAAAGTAGCTCCACTAACTATGAAAAACAGATCATGTCCTACTGTTTTAGTATTTACAGGTTTCTTTCTTTTCTAGGTATTCACCTTCCTTTTGGGTCTCTCTGCTACTCCTACCACTTACTGTATTATATATGATATTAAGTACATCAATAACACTACATAGTAATAATATTGACTGTTTCATCCTATAATATAAATTTCATTCTGCAATCAAAGTGTTTGCAAAACTGAAATTCCATTACTATCTGTGTTTTAACAGTCTACTTTGCCAATGTAAGCCTCTGACAGCCAGGCTCAGGTTTCCTAGATTCTTTCCTGACAAATTTTTTCACAGAAACATGGAATTAATAATTTCATCTTTAAGAACAATAACTTAAAGAGTCTGACTTTCAAAAAAGCATTTATTATCCTTTTAAACCAAGTTTGGGGTTCTGAACACCACTTTACACCATCATGCAGCAAGCAGTGACAGTTACAGTACTCTGCAACATTCCATATACCAACCATTCTAGAACTAAGTGTGACTTACTGACTATCAATTACAAGCAAAAACTTTGAGGCACTGCCAATCACATTCCCTGTAAGTCAGGATGTCACATATGCTTGATCTGAAGAATTTAAATAATTTTAACAGAAAATTTCAAGTATGTGTGAAACAGACTCCAGTTTGTCAAGACCAGAGGACGTCAACAGCACGTCCCTAGAATTCATTCTTACGGCCTCAGCTGCTACTCCATGTGCGTCAGTTCAGCAGGGAAGTGCTCAACTATACTCCCTGGTGCAGAAAGGAACTGGTCTTGTCTCTCTCTGCTGTGTTAATGTAATTGCTTTGACCTTCCTCAGGCTCTGAATTCAACCAACTGATATGCTTATCTACAACTCCTCCTCCCCAAACATCCTTGGCCTACTTCCAGTCACCACTGTAAGTAGTAAGAAAAAAACTGAAATGCAATAAGTCATCAAAAACTTTGAGTCTCTCAACCTGTGATTAGTCAGAGCCAATAGTTAATGCTGTTGGGAAATTATCTTATGACATTCCATACCATAAGAGTTAAACAGCCACCAGGTTATTTAGAGGGTGTATATATAAGGGCACGACACCCTCAAAGTTTGTTCCAAGTCATCTGAGACATTTGCAGTTAGGCAGCCCAGATACAACACACATTAATATTAGGACTTCAGTCTAGTCCTTTCAGAAACCAGTATGTAGTGGGTATCATTTCCCATGGGCTGTAAATTTAACCACTTCTAAGACCTAGTTAAAGAAAAGAAAAAACAACAGTCGAGAGGACTGCATACCTGCTAACTCTGAAGCTTTATAAACAAAGCCAGAGTTATACAAACACAAAGAGCAGCAGAAAGGTTTTAGAACAGGCATTACCCCTCTCCTCACTGTCCAGTCAAGTGGCTGGTTAGATTTATGAAACAGATCTGTGAGCCAAAACCCAGCATGACTGAGACAAGCCCAACAACAACTATGCAGATGAAAACAGAAGCTTAGAGTAAAAAAATATTTTATTCCCAAGCAGAACAGCTACTAAGCCTATGAGGGGGCAGTACTTGCTCCATACAGGCATTAAAAGAAGAATCTGCTGCCTAAGTTTGCTACGATTACATCTTTATAACAAGATGTTAGAGGCCTGTAGACACCCAAATTATTACAATTCTGTAAGTGATTCAGGGGGTACAGTGGGGCATTAAAGTAACTAGCAGTGCTAGTATGTTGTATATATCCATAAAGGAAGCTTATTGGGATTGGACACTTGTTTCCTCCCCTTCTCTACACCCCTCTTTCCTCCTTCAAGAGGATGTAGTTGCACTTACATTGGGCCACCCCTTTGTTCCAGGCTAGGCAAGACTAGACAACAAGATGATTCCAGGCTCAGGATACACAGCTTACAAGAAAGTCCAGCTGAAACAGCAGGCAGCTTGTCCCAGTAGCACGTAAATCCAGACCCAAAAGCCACTAGGAAAACTCCTATGAAGTACCAACCTGGACCAGGTAAGCTATACTGTTCCCAGGACTGCCTTCTCTGGACATTCGCCTCTGGGCAACGCCTGAGCTAAAGAGCCCAAAAGAGATACACACTAACTCTATACAAACACTCCTTCCACAACTTTCTAGATACTTTCCAGCATCTTCAGCATTTGTAAACACAGGTGTGGTGCCAAACCCATGCAGCTGTGCATTCATAAGGGCACCCAGCACCCCAAATTTTGACAGAGCCCCATGGCCATCCCAGGTGAAGTGACCCCATGGCACTGCCAGAGGAGGCACTCCCAATAGTGTCCCTACAGCTCACCTTCAGAATAGGCATCCACATGTCTGCTAACCCAAGACACTCCAATCCCAAAGAGCCTTTGGGGTGTCACCCGTGCACCCCAGACACCCAACACCTCTGTGCACTCCCCCCCAAACACATAGCTCTTGCCAGCAGCATCCCCTTCCCCTCAGCGCGCAGGAGCCCCAAAGGGGCGGCTCCCCGGGGTGTCCCCGGGCAGGGAGGCCTGCTGGGGGCCGGGGCACCGACCTGACGTGCAGCTGCCGGTGCTCCTCGCCGATCTTGCCCAGCTCCACCTGCAGCGTGGCCCGCTCGATGGCGATGTCGTCCAGTGCCCGGCGGGCGTCGGCCAGCTCCGCCTCGTAGTGCAGCCGCAGGCAGTCCAGCTCCCGGTCGGTGCCCGCCTCCTGCTCGCTCAGCCGCAGCTGCAGCGCCGAGTTGTCGGCCTCCAGCGCCCGCACCCGCTCGATGTAGGCGGCCAGGCGGTCATTGAGCTGCTGCAGCTCCTCCTTCTCCTGCAGCCGGCTCAGCCGCGCCGGGCTCAGCGGCGTCTCCGCGGCGCGGCCGAGGGAGCGGGTACCGCTGGCCGGCGTGGGGGGGAACTCCGTGGCCATGGCAGCTCCGGCCCGGGCCCCGCCGCCGGGACCGCCCCGCGCAGGACACCCAGCGCCCGCCGCCGCCCCGGTATAAATAGCCGCCAAATAGCCGGCAGCTGCCGCCGGCCCGCGGAGAGGGTGGGCAGCTTAAAGGGCTCGGGCTGTGCCCCGCGGCCGCGCCGGCCCGGACGATCAGGATCTCCTGTAGAAAACAGACTTTTTTTTTTTTTTTTTTCTTCCCCCCTCCACCCTTTTCCTTTCCTCCTTCTCTTCCCTGCTTTATCTTTCACACGTGCCTTGCTGCATCTCATCAGTCCAATGGTGCTGCCCTGAGAGGGCGGAGGAAGGAAAAGCCTACCGCAGCCCAGCGTTCTCACAGACCTATGCAAGGGGCTGGGGTGAAAACAAAATCGCAGGTTTAGGAAGATGCATGACAGCTGCGGTGATGCTCATGCTCCAGCACGATGCTGCGTCAGTGCTCTGCCTGTTCTGTCTGATTTGTTTTTTCAAACTGTTCAGCTGATGAAAATAACCTTTTTGTCATGCTTTTGGTGATCGTTTTTAGCTTTCCTGTCAGCCATACTAGTGCGATAGAACGGAGGTGGAAAGAAGAACCTGCGGGAAGACAACTGTGTGAAGCAGTCTGCAAAGCCTTACACTAATTACGTTTTATAAAAATTAGTGTTTAGTACTGATTGCTTCAGCAATCAGGTTGCTTCAGCCCTTCTTTAGTAGTTATAGTTGTCAGTTTTCTCCAGTAGCTAAGTAATTTACGCTTCTTCACTTACATTTTGGAGAGCAGATGCTGTAGAGATCTCATTCAGTATGAGCACCAAAATCTCTGAACATTACCATAACTGTTAGCTATTATGTTTGTTGTGGCAATTACAAGAAATGTCACTTGAGAGCTTAGCTTAGGTTAATGTTATTTCCTACGCGTAAAAATGACCTTGACATCCTCTTGGAGTTTTTTAAATGTAAAGATAGGGTTTATGAAGGTTGTAGGCACAAAGTCAAACTTCACGTTATAGGTGGGCAGGCAGGTAATGTTGGAGACCAACATAGCTGGGCCCAAAGCTGAAGTGGGGGATTTTAGAATAAGGTGATGTATACCCCTGGATACAAAGTTACAAAGTAGATAAGGACAGAGAAGGAGGTTGAATGCTTATCAGGGGTTATTCTTCACATTTGTATAGAGAACAAAACATAATTTCAAGACTCCAAAGCTAAGTGCAGCACAGTATTGAGACACGGCCAGACTGAGCTCCTCTGGTTCTCGTCCTAGCAACACCACTAGGAAATTCTTTTCTGCAGAGTGGTTCCAGTGTTTTATTTTGATATAATGAGTACTTGTTTGTCCTTCATTGCCAATAGCAAGCTCAATTCAAGAAAAATAAAAACTATGATTTAAATCTGAACATGTAACCCTGAGACCAAGATGTACATCTGAGGGTTTATTTCAGCTTTGAAACCTCAGTCCTCGTCAAAGAATGGGGTCGTTTGTCGTTGCCACGCTTGATTGTTGCACGTTACTGGCCAGCTGTTCAAATACATTGTATGGTTTTGGAACAGATGTAGAACAAAGCAAGAAATCTGCTATTCTAAGAATATTTTCTTTGCCTGCCAAGGTTTTATAGTAGTGCAAACAAAAACAGCTGAAAGAAATAGTTCAAAAATAGTCTGAGCTAGTTTTATCTTTTGGATTCTTTACCTAGTCTCCTTCTGTGTGAGAACAGAAGGTGGCAACTTGAGGAGAAGTCTGTTGCTGACTGTTCTTTCTGATATTTTTTCTGGCTTTTTCTTTGATAGTCTGTACTGCTTAGACCACAAGCATAGCTGCAGAATTCCTGCAGGGGTAAGCCTCTGCCATCCTTTTCTACTGATTCAAGTATAAAGATATTAGGAATGTTTCAGGATTACGAGATAGGGAGGATATCAGGAAAAACTGTGGGAAAAGGTATGTATCCTAGACTAAAACACAGTAAAAGCTATTCTACAAATAGTCCTTTTACAGGAAAATGGAGATATGGGAGATTTAGACAGTATTAGCAGATGCCACAAAGTTGGAATTTAAAAAAAGTGTGGATTTTTTCAAATATCTTAATAAAGCCCTTATCTTGAGTTGATGAAATTACGTGAAAAAAAAGAATACAGCAATGCAGTGATACAGTAAAGCCTGCGAAAAGGTCAGGTGAACTTTTTGCTTTCCTTTTCCTTAGGTACCTGCTAACTGATTGCAGGTGTAAGCACTATGTCCTTATTGCTTCCAAAATGTTGTCAGGGCTCTGGGTGGACTAACACACCTTCACGACTTTGACCAGCTTCAGCTGGGGCTTCTGCCCACGCTGCTTCCTGTGGGTGCTGGAGCTCCATTTAAGCTCTGGCCTGGCTTTCCTGGGGGTTTGCTGAGCTGTTGTGTCTGGTAGCCTAGGGACTGATTCTTTTCTG
Source organism: Cephalopterus ornatus (assembly GCA_013396775.1). Lineage (NCBI taxonomy): Eukaryota > Metazoa > Chordata > Aves > Passeriformes > Cotingidae > Cephalopterus > Cephalopterus ornatus. The sequence continues at coordinate 218,876 of VZRE01005362.1, read as the reverse complement.
GCTTGATTTTGTTCCTACCTGGTTACTGCAACTTTGCCTGGACTCTGCACACCCTGATTGTCACCTCTAGCTCCCTGTGCATTTTGCCTTGCAGCAGTGGGACAGGCTGTAGCTTGTGTGGCCCCTGCCCTGCCAGCCTGGCTACCTGACTGGGCTCTCTGTCCACCAGGAAGAAGCTGGACCTTGCCAATCCTTGGATGACAGTTTGTTAGAGCAATGACTACTAAATACTTAGGTAAGGACAAGTTTGTTGATAGTAATATCTCTTTCTAGAGTATTCTGTGATTTAATACAAAGTGCTTGAATTCATATATACTTTTCAAGGATTAACTGCAGTTGATGCTCTGTGTAGTAAGTGGACTGGCTTGACTATTGTGACAATATTGTGCTGACAAATATAGACACAGATGCAGAATCAGCATAAGCAACAGAAAATTTCATAGCATGTTAGTGCTTTTCTCTGGAAGTTGTTCTCTTCTGGAAGTCATGAGGGTCTTTTCCTACACACCCACTGGAAACAAAGCAAGGTTCCACTGGGCAGCCTTTACAGCAATTTAAGAAATTGGTATGTATAGCAGTAATATTGTTTCAAATGCTATTACTCTGAGGCATTGGAATGTATCAATAAACACCTTGCTGAGCAGTCTGTTCACAGACAGCTGTCAGTGACTCCCACATGATCAGAGATAATGCAGACAAAAGGAGTTCTGTTGGCCTGATAATAGTTGTCACAGTACTACAGTAGGTATGGGTGCTCCATGAGAAAATTAGAGATTACCCCCTGGAAGGGTTAAGGGGTAGTTTCTGTTTCTGTGTCATTGGTGGTAGTACACAGAGATGGGAAAGCCCTTTGGAGAACATGTAACTGCACAAGTGATCCTCCTGTGTAGTACTCCAGCATATGGCCCTACTTGCCTAGTTAAATTAAGCAGCAGGGGTTTTGCCTGTGTTAGAACAAGCTTTTATAAGTTGGTAACCAGGAAAGAAACGAATTTGTTTGTGGCCTTAACAGGTGCAAAAATAAACAATAGATTTTGTTTGGTAAAACATGACATATAGAAAATGCACCTGGTAACAGCATTTTGTAGGTGACTCTGGACAAGATTCTGGCTTAGGTTGTCCTAGTTTCCAGTTGCCAGTAACCAAATTCTCCTCTTGGGTACAATCACAGAGGAGCTGTTGCTATGCATAGTCTCTATTGATACTGCTGTGACCAGCATCTGGCTCGCTGTCTGAAGATGCACCCTCTCTTCCAGCTTTACGTAGCACGCATTCTTCTTCATAACCACATTGTCTGTGTCACTGGTATCCCTCTTTTCTTTTTCTTTTTTTTTTTTATTTTTTTATTCCTTTACCCTGTTTGCTCCTTGCTTATGTTCTCTTCTGTTTCTATATTGCTGCACATCTTTGGATGCTCGTGTAGTGACACATACAAGTCATCTTATGAGACACAGGTCATCTACTTTGCTCTTGCTTTTCCCCAGTGAGCCATTACAGTGAGGGCAGTAATTGTCCTGCTGACCTTTGTCTGTTGCTCATGACTTGCAATATAATTGATTTCCTCAGAGCCCTGTTTATTCACCAAATATTGCCTCTTTCACAAAGCACTCAGTAATGTTTTATTTTTAACAATCATATAAGTAAGGGCCATCACAGAATGAGGAAAACAGATTACTGTCACTGTTGCATGAGAAGAAAATGCCAGACAAGTTCAGGAATTCAATATGGCATATCCACAGTCTCAGTGGGGTTGTGCTATTATAAACTAGAAAGAAAATCTGTTAAAGAACACATTGCTCTGTGTATATAAACTGAAGCTATTTTACCTCTGCAATGAATTTTTCATTTTGCCTTTTCTGCATTCAACCTTTATTAATACAAATTCATATATTCTAATTATGCCCAACATAATCACCTAGATCCTTTTGAAAATATATGCTGCAAAACCACAAAATGATAATTGTATTATAAGTTTATCTCAAAATGCCTATTCCAACTTTTTAGTCAAGGCTATGAACTGTCAACTACAAGAGAAAGTAAGTTTGTGCCATTTGAATCTAGATGGGTTGGTTCTGCTCCTACTGTACAGGATCATAAATACGATTCACAAGTTGTAAATGAGCCACAAGTTGTTTTGCTTGAGGATGAAAAGGAATTTGAGAGACAAGAAAGGGCAAATATTTACTCAAATACTTGAAATAGTGACCAGTTGTATTAGTTACTGTATTAGTTAATTCTAAAGTCATTTGAACACAAACTGAGAGAAAGGCGATAGTTTTTTTTCTGTGATGTTTAGGTCTATACATAAGTAGTTTTTCTTTCTGTAAGCCTCAAGAATTTTTTTCTACTTACTATATTGATGGAGCTGATTCCAAAGCCCAGGGCAAGGATCTACATGGAATGCAATGGGTTCCATAACACTAAGAAATGAAAGACACAGCTCTGTGGCTGAACTTTATACTAATAGAGGCTTTCCTCTTTATAGGGTATAACATACTAGTGAAGTGTGACAGTGTGTGATTGCTCTCTACCCCGGAGAGCTTGTTATTTCAGGGTAAACAAGCACCCTGTGCAAACACAATGCAGGGCCAAAGAACTGATTAGACTGTGTCAGGGTTCTCATGACTCTCATTACAGGAAATTTAACATTTTGCTTTCATTAGTCAATCAGGTGCAGCTCTATTACTGATAACTTTAAGGGCCTGAACCAAAACTCAGTTTCTACACAGGGCCTCAGCAGGATACTTCCAGTTTTGTTATTCATTAGTGAGAATGCTGATTTATGAGCCAAATGTTGTTCTGCACTGCTCCAATGGATTTTAAATTTGTAGTTTAGCCAAACATATTTTTTCCTTAGTAGTTCAGACTTTTGTTGTGATGAAAGAATGGCCTTCATGATCATCAGATTTGCGTAGTTGAATTTGTTTTGAGGGAATATTTATATATAAGTGGAATCTGCTGAAAAAGTATGTCTACCTGCATTTCAGGACAAAGCCAAATAGAGAAATGTGGGTTTTCTCTTTAGACATGAAAGTTTTCTGTTAATGTTGAGAGAGTGAAATCTGGTGGTTATCATGTGATTTAACAGAGGTTTCTTGTTTGCCAGACCAGACATTTAATTTTCTTGAGTTTGGCCCTTAGGTGTATCTTTCAAAATCTTTTTTTCTCTACCACTTCTGCCTGCACTGTTGAGTGTAAGTTGAAATTTTCTGTTACAATTGAACATAAATCAAGAAATTACAAAACACTTCATGGCTATGTTTCACAGTGAAGACACATGGTATTAAGCCTGTGTAAAACAAAGGATAAGATCATCATATTTCCAACCATCTTCCTCATGAGAGCCCACGCCAGCTATCCAGATGGATGAAATTACAATTGTGTTCAATGAAATAATAAGTGCAAATGTCCGTATTTCAAAATTTTATGAACAGTAAGGGCTTTACAGTTGTCGTATTTAATGTAATTTAAATGATGCATAATCTAGAGAGCAGCAAAAGCAAAACATATATGGAATAAAGAAGCATTGCTAATAACAAGAGACAATACATCTGAACTCTGAGTGTTAAAAGCATTGCTACAGTCTCCTATTCAAAAGTCTTGTACTGATTCTGCTGAGCTAGTGTGGCATGAGTGGGAATTAGAAGACTGCATGGTAAAAACCTCTAATAAGGTAATATATAAAGCACTTGACACTGGCCCAGGGATGTACAAACATAACATAATAGGCAAAGAACAAAAGTCCCTGTCTTGAAAAATTTATAATCCATATAGACAAGACAGAGTGAGCAGTAGAGAAGCCTAATGCTTCCTTAGAAAAAAGATTTATTTTAAACTTGAATGGTCAATTAGCTTTTGCATAATTGCTGACAAACTTCTCCAGGGATGAAAATTAGACATCCAGAGCCTAGGTTTATGGCCTTTTAACTTCAGGGTGTGTATTGAAGGAGTTTGCCATGGAGCTGCAGGTACTGTGAATTTTGAAGTGCTTGTTGTCAATCCCATCTTGCCTGAGTTTCATTCAGTTTTTGCTTGGCTCAGCAGAAGGGGTTATAGAGACCTCCAACAGGAGTCAAAATTTCAAAGCTTTCAAATTAACTGGAAGTCTAGAAACAAAAGAGTAAAGTGGCAGGAGTGTGGAGTGAGGCTGAGGTGAAGAAAATAAATTGGGTAAAGGAGAACACAAATCACCATTTAATAAGAATGAGTTTCACATAGGAAAATCCTGTTAAAACCCTGCATAGTTTGTAAGAGATGGCTAAGGCTATTTTTATGCTCTGAATACTGTTATTTTCTGTGTGCCCATCTTTCTTGCAAAAAGGATGATTCCAGTGTAAGAAAAAAAACCAGACTGTGGATTGTGTGGGAGAATGGGATTAACAACACCTGAGTCATTTCAGCACCTGGGGCAAGATGTTGCTGACTGCTACTTTATGAGGTAGGTAGCAGAAAGCACTTGTATTATTTACTGTAATGCTGGTTTTGAAGTCTCCCTCGGGAGTAGTGCTGGTTTTGAAATGTCCCTAGGGGGATAGTGTTGTGGGTGCTTACCTCCATTTTCTGAATGCTGTATAAATTCAGACATAGAACCTCTAACCTGGGACCAAGATCACAAGGAATTAAGTGTGTGTATGTGTAAACAGAAGCCTCACTTCAGCTGCTGGATTTGATGTGACCTAATCTAGGCTACTTTCTAGTAAACAACTTTTCTACGTTCAAATTCATTGCAGGTGAGCAAATGTTTCTACTTGTGTATGCAATGTTTGATTATCCTTTATGGTTAGGAATACACAACCAACTGATCTGAATGAAATGACCAGGAGCAGCATTGAAGGAGTGCATCAGAGTAAGATGGAAGGAGAAAGAGAACACAGAGATGAGTAGCAGAAAAAAGAGAAAAACAATGAAATGCTGACTAGCATTCAAATGTGGGAAACTCCGTTAGAATCTTGGAGCCAAACCTTTCAATGTAATCCATGGTTAATACCAGTGCTAGAATATAGCCAGAGCTAAATATGCCCATCTGGCAAACTAATGGTTCACTCTACAGCTTTTGCTTCAGGGACCCAGGGGACTGCTTCACTATTGAGGGGTAAATAATTGTGAGAGAAGGATGGTGCCAACTGTGTTCAGTCCTAAGTAGATGTCAGGTCTTGAGGGTCAGCTTCATTCTGTAGTTGTGAATCCCTGTGGGACAGGAAAATGGATTTTCTCCATCAGATGATCTAATGGCTAAATTCTGGCTTTAAAATCACCTGAGATCAAGTCTGAAGCATATGCTGACTGCACGGGTATGTCTTTTTGGAAGATAACAAATTGCAGGGTATAATTGAAATCACAGTGAAAGAACTAAGGGTTTAAGTAACTGTAGCAACTGAAATGGATGGAAAGCCAAGCTTTCCAGAAAGTTGATAAACTTTTAGCTGACCAGTATTAGAAAAAGAGACAATGGGGTCCTTAGCAGCACTCTTGCCTGTTCCACAGCCTATTACCGTGATAATGTACAGACTGGGAAGAACAGCTTTCCTCAGCTGTCAGGGTGAAGCCGAGACAGAGCAGCCTGTGAGTTACAGTGGCACGGATGAGGCAGCCCGGGCAGCGCAGGTGTCCCTGCGAGGTCTGTGATGTCCCAGCGAGCCCTCGCACTGCTCCCGGCTGGGAGCGCGGCTCTCCCGCAGGCTGTCAGCTCCCGGCCTCTGGCACGCTGGTTTCAGCAGAGGGCACTCTGTTCCTAACGATAGAGGAGGCGCCTTCCCGTGCTGGTGAGAAACCTAAACAGATTGGAAAAGTTTCCAGTGCAACATATTTGAACAAACTCTTCATCGGTTATGTTTAGTTCACTGGAGCATATTTTTAACTTCAGTGGCAGGGATCAGAGCCCTTTCTTTACGTGCTGCTCGTAGAGGACTCGACGAAAGCTTGGGACATCAGTGGAAGCCGTAGTGCAAAGGTAGAGGATTTTGGCGTTCCTATTTAACAGCTCGAAGCTCAGAGGGAGAACGAGAGCAAATCTGTCGTGCGAGACATACTCGTCAGATTTACAGTAGGAAGCCTAAAAATATCGTAGAGGGCAGCATGATTAAAGACCTCCTCGGTGTGCGAGCAGATTTGCAGCTGTATTGTGAGAGTTACTTGGAGATGAGACACAGGATGGTTGCGGTTTTGGAAGCTGCTTTGCATCAGATTCGGAGGCTGACTTCACGGTAGCTTTTGCCCCTCGGGGGAAGACGAACCACTTGGTCCCGGGGCTGCCGGGGTCTCGGCCCTCGACATCGGCGCGCCGCCAGTGCCTCCGCAGCCGGGAGCAGGGGGTCGGGCCCCCTTGGCCGCCCGCCCGCCTGCGCTGGCCGGGGAGGCAGAGGCTGCGCGGGGAGCGCGGAGCGGGAGCCGGAGCCGGAGCCGGAGCCGGGCCGCGTC